>AWUE01015791.1:0-68393 GCA_001974825.2 Corchorus olitorius | reverse complement strand
ACCCCCGACTTTCTCCTTGATCAACTTCAAAGTTTTGCCAGATAATTCCATCTTTGATATGGTTTCAAGCTTCGGCAATTGCAAAAGGCTATGTTTTCTAATTTTGGTTCTTGGCTTTTTTGCTTTCTAATTTTACTTGTACCCCTTAAAAAAACCCTCAATATAATACTCTCATACATTTATTATAAGGTTTCTTTATGGGATTAAAGTCTGATGGAAACTAATTTTAAGTTATATGTTGTGTAATTTAATGTTTTTGTTAATTTTGAAAAGATTAAATTTGCCCAACTTCCTAAAAATTATTGGGAATAAACTCATCAATTTTTCGTTATAAGTAAATTTTGTTACCCATTTTATCAATAATAATAAAAGTTATCAAATTTACAGTAATTTGTTATTGAAAAGTCATATATATTATCAAAAACTATACGTGAAACAACAAATCCAGTAAATTTTCATTAGTTAACAATTTCATCAACATTGGATGCTAACAAATTTATAATACACAGTTACCAAAAAAGCTATGTAGTTATGAAAAATGCTTTACACCAACAAATCCAATAACATCTAATGGTAAGTAATTTTGGTAACAATTTAATCAATAAATGAGGTTATCAAAATTTACAATACTTTAGTTACTGAAAAAACTATAACGGTTATTAAAAAGTTATATATGTACCAACAAATTTAAAAGCATTCAATATATCATTTGTCAAATTATTCCGAGAAATGACATTTGAGCGTTGGTTTAGAAAAAGACATTTGGAATGAGCATTTTCTCAATAACAATGTTTTGTGTGAAAACACAGAAAATCGTGAAGTTGATGTATTTGTCTTCTTAAAAAAACTTTATTTGGTAAGCCTAGTTTCCAATAAGCTGTACTCAGTCCAAGACACGACATTTGAGAGTTGTATTTGTTTGCAAAACCATGAAGTTGAGGTTTTAGGTTTTAAAAAAAAAATCTTTGTTTCGCAAGCCAATTTTCCAATAAGCTCTACTGACTTCGATACATGACATTAGAGCATTGTTTTTTTTAAAAAAAATCATTATGATCATTTTCAAATAAATAATGTTTCCTGCAAAAACGTACAAAATTTTGAAGTTGAGGTTTTAGGCTTTGAAGAAAATTTTTTTTGGCAAGCCACTTTCCAATGAGCTCTATTGACTCTGAAACATGACATATGAGCGATGGTTACACAAATAATGCATTCGGAATTAACATTTTCTCAAGAATAACGTTCTGCGCACAAACACGCAAAATCGTGAAGTTTAAGTTTTAGGCTTTGAAGAAGGTTTTTTTTTTTGGCAAACCCACCTTCCAATTAGCTTACTCACTCTGAAACATAACATTTGAGCGTTGGTTTCACAAATAATTTACTTGGAATGAGCATTTTCCTGAGAACAACGTTTGGCGCTCAAACGTGCTAAATCGGGAAGTTGAGGTTTTAGGCTTTTTAGAAAGCTTTATTTGGTGAGTCCACTTTACAATAAACTCTATTTAAATGTAATGAACAAAAACCTAATTTGTACTAATTTTTCAATTATTCTATGTCATTTTGGTAGTTATTTACATGCTCCAGTGTAGAAATATTGATAACCACATTTTGCAAATTTGATAACCTAATATGAAATTTTGATAACCTCCTTATGAAAATTCGATAACCACACTATGAAATTTGGGTAACCACACTATGAAATTTCGATAATCTCAGTGTGAAATTTTGATAATCTGCCTATAAAATTTTAATAATCACACTAAATAAAATTGGTAACCGCACTATGAAAATTTTGATAACCACACCATGAAATTTCGATAACCTCCCTATGAGAATGAAACTGTGTTATCCTCTCTATGTATTTTCGATAACCTCTTCATAAAATTTTCATAACCTCCCTATAAAATTTTGTAACCTCTCTAGGAAATTTTGATAAGCACAAATTTTGGTAACCTCCCTCCCTATGAAATTTTGGTAACCTCTATATGAAATTTTGATAACTACACTATGAAGTTTTGATAATCTCTATATGAAATTTTGGTAACCACACTACGAAATTTTGATAATCTTTCTATGTAATTTTGGTTTGATTGTCAAATTGATTTCTATGTTGCGTCAACTGCATCATTACATGTTCCTCATTGTTTATTAGGGTAAATATGCACATATGCACATTAGATCATCTTCTGGCGGATTTTCCTACTTTGTTTCCTTCCACTTCATACTTTCCCACCCCGACTTTTTCCTTTGATCATCTTCAAAGTTTTGTTGGATAATTCCATCTTTGATATGCTTTCAAGTTTCGGGAAATTGTAAAAAGCTATGCTTTCTAATTTCTTAAAGTTTAAATTTTGAGACTGAATTTAGTTTCTGTTATCAAATCTTTAACAGTAGTTAAGTGTCAAAATTTAAACCTTAAGAATCAAAATTTACCAAAAAAAGTTATGTTTGCAGTATTGTATACTTCTAATTAATAGTATTATTATTCATATTTGGAAAATATAAAATATAATATAACTTTATTTACAGAAAGAAGCCATTTCCTTTGATAGAGTATATATTCTTGTTCAACGAAAGGCAGCCCTTGGAGTCTTTGACTTTGTAGTATGGTAGCAATTTTGAAAAAAAAATATTTTAAACAATGGCGTGTAGACATTATATACTATAATATATATAAGAGATGAGTGGCGAAGAAAAAAGACTGTGAATCTGATTTGGGTTTGTGGAAGATTGAAGAATGGAGAAGATATTAGCAAGAAGATTTGAAGGGAAAGTTGCAATTGTGACTGCTGCCACTCAAGACATTGGTTTGGGCATCGCAAAGCGGCTTGTTTTGGAAGGTGCTTCTGTTGTCATCTCTTCTCGCAAGCAGGTTTAATTTATACTTTTTCTTATTAATATTTTCCTATAATTAAAAAAAAAAGTTAAATATTGAATTTACAATATCTTTCCATAATTAATAAGAAAAAATTAAATGACTAAAAAGAATACTTATTAAAAAAATTTTAAACTATAATACTAAGGGTATTTGTGAAATTTCCCAATTAAAATTTTTGAGTTCGTGATTTTATATAGTAGTAAGATAAGATAAAACCCTTTCTAATTAAGGTTTCATATATGCTAAACCAAAATGACAAAGATGACCATATGTCTTGTCTTTAGTTACTCTTTTTCCTAAATTAAAATAAAGTGAAAAAAATAAAGCAAAAGAGAACTGAAATAGAAGTTTCTTCAAATAAGTAAAACACGTTGACCACTTGTTGGATGCTAATATTTAATTTTGACTACAAATCAATATATCTGTATAGTTTTCATGCTATGCAAAAAGGCTCACTTCTCAAATTCTCTGAATAAAATCTATCAAAATAAACATTATCTAATATATATATATATATATATATATATATATAGTACGCATTAAAAAAATACAAATGGAAAAAATTCCATTAATGGAAATCCATTTACGAAGGGAAATTCCCATAATCGAAAAAAAAGGACAGAGAAAATTTGATGAATAAGTTTTGATTTCATCATTTAAATCGAAATATTTGTTATTGAAAAGTCAGATTTTGACTGTTAGTTATTTGGTAGACCAAGATACACAAGGCTATCCCTTGCCTCCATCTTCTTCGAAACTAAGTCAGTAAATATATTTCAGGTCCAAATTTTCCCCAACAAAGACTATGTTTTCTTTCCCGCCAAAAAGACTATGTTTTCTTCTTTTTGTCCAATCCCAACAAGACGATTATATGTTAAAATAAATGCGTTACAATTGTCACGAAAAGGAAAAATATCTTTGAAAAAAGTTGTTGAATTCAATGGTTCAATTCCAATAGAATTCAACAGCCCTTCTATATGGTTCATCTCAAGAACGGTGGAAATATATTTAGTTGTTAGGGTTTTATCATCTTGCTTTATTCACACGCAACATTCAATTTATCAATTCAATTAAAATAAGCTAGTTTTTTGTAGGTGAAATAAAATAAGCTAGTTGTTACTTGTTAGTAATTATAAACTTCAAATTTGTGTAATAAAGAACATTAATGCTTTAAACAATTTTATATGAAATATATATGACCATTAAATTTAAAGACTTCATCATTACAGGAACAAATTTAAGTAGGGGTGGCTATCGGTTGGTTGGCAGTTAAATGTACCTAATACCGACCTCAACCAAAATAAGTATATTTTTAACCGCCAATCGATTTATAAGACTGTATAATTGTCAACAACTGACCGTCGTCGGTGCGGTTGATTATGGTGGTTTAGTCGATTAAACTGTTTAACAATTTAATTGCAATTTGAAATAATTACTAGCATAATGTAAAGATATTACTTTAAAACTTTACATTTACAAATTTAACTTTAAAGCCATAAACTCAAATAAGCAAATAGTATTTGCCAAATACTCAATAACAAATATAATTCCATGGCTTTAAAGTTTGATGAACTACCATTTACACAAAAATGTCTAAGTGTAAACCTGCAAAAAGGTTAGTAGCAACTAGACCTGTTCATGGGCCGGGCCGGGCCGGGTTCGGGCCAGGCCTAGCCTTGAGATTAAGGCCATTAGTGTTGCCCAAGCCCGGCCCATTTATAAAACGGGCCTCAAAGTTTTGTCCAAGCCCGGTCCATTTATCAAATATTTAGACCAAGGCCCGTCCAAAAACCCGTTTAATATTTTTTTAATAATTATTTTAAGAATTAAATTATATTAATTAATTATATAAATATAATTGTAAATATAAAATATGATATATACTACCTATAACATACTATTCTCATTGATAATAAGATTTTCTATATATATTATTCATCTTTTTCTTATTTAATATACGGTATACGTATAAAGTATATTTAATATATATTATATATCAACAAATAAAAAATAAAAACAAATATATTTTCTTAATCGGGCCGGGCCCGGGCCGGGCTTGGGCTTTTGCTCTCATACCCAAGCCCGACCCATTTAATAAACGGGCTTGATATTTTTGTCCAAGCCCATCCAACGGGCTTAAAATTCTTGTCCAAGCCCTTTAAAATATCGGGCGGGCTTACGAGCTTGGGCGGGTAGCCCGGCCCTTGAACAACTCTAGTAGCAACATTGCATTTAGTCATTTACACAAAAAGCTCCACTGAACAAAAACTAAAGGAGCACTTAACCATCAGATCAGATATTCAAATTCAGACCTAAACCTTTGACCCTATATAAATATGCACATATCCACAGTGCACTACTAATTGTCTAAATGTCTAATACTGTCCTAGTCGTGGTCTATGGACAAAAAGGAATAATTATAAACCCGCAGTCACATGCATCTCTCTGTCCCACGAGCAGCAACAACAATGTTTCATTGTCATTGATCATGATCAGCATTCAGCAGGCAACAGCAGCAAAAGAATCTTCTACATCTTTACTTTAACTTTACTTTAGTCTTTAATTTTAAAAATTAACAAGGGCAGCAGAAGCAAATGCATCAGACATCAGTTAATGACTTGAAAGCTCAAAGCAAAAACCAAGTTATAAGTTAGAATTCAGAAATAAGAATCAAATAAGAAGCAAATCAGAAGCAAACAGAAAGTTCGAAAAGTAGAGGACCATACCATTACCCATATTTACCTCAACTCCCAATCCCATCCAGCTCAGCTGAAGTGTCAATATTAGATTCAATGGAAACCTTTTTTCAGATCTATTCAAAACAGAAATATCCAATTAGCAGTTCATATATTCAAAATAAAAAGCAAATGAAAATGAAGTTTGCAATGCTTAGTGGCTTACCTAAAGCCAACTGATCCAGCTCCAATTGCTCATCAATGTCTGCCATTGGTTCAATTTCAGAAGACCCCTGCATCCAATCTTGAGCACATATCAAAGCTTGAACAATTTTAAAAGTCATTCTACTTCTATACATATCAAGCACTCTTCCACCAGTGTTGAAAGCTGATTCAAAAGCTACGGTGGACACAAGGACAACCAAAACATCCTTTGCAAGTGATGAAAGAGTAGGGAACCTTGGGCTATTCAATCTCCACCACTTCAACACATCAAATGGATGAGACCCTTGCTTAACTATTTCTCTATCCCCTTGCAGATAAATCTCTAACTTAGATTTTGCTTGTTGTAATCCAGATTCGGCTTCTTCCCTCATGAACTGAGCAATTGCATCACCACAGTAGTCTGCACCCAAGTCATCACCCACATTGCCTTGACTTTGGGGTTCAAGTCCTTTATCGGATATTGGATTGGCTCTCCTCCTATAGTCTTCAAACAAAACTATCAATGCTTCATTTATAGAAGCCAAGAGAGAAGAACCATGATCATCTGAATCTGCATACATCTTTTTTATACAAAAACTCACAAATTTCAGCTTTTTTCTTAGATTCATAACTGCAGCAACATAAACCAGCATGTTGGTCTTGTCAACTTGGCCCTAATACTTGTTGTATTTCTCCTTCATCTTGGCTGTCATAACCCTCAACTCCGAGCTTCTGTCCCTTTGCATTTGTGTCAAAGCATTTGACACGGTGAAGATCTCATCTAACAGATTAGTACTTGTCACACTGGTAGAAGTAGAAACTTTTATAGTTAAATCATAAAATGTTTTCAAAAACACACACAAATGCTTTGCTGCATCCCAATCTTCCTTAGTTGGCAACCCAACATTTCTGTGCTCATATATAAAACCATGATCAACATCACAAATGCCTCAAAAGCTTTCTAATACTTGCATGCTCTCTCTAACATATTATATGTAGAATTCCACCTAGTGGAAACATTCAAACAAAGACTAGCACTAGTATCAAGTTCTTCAGCCACTACAATTTCAATAAACTTAGCCAACCTACTATTTGAGGCTCTAACATACTTGACACTGTCCCTGATTCAAACAATAGGCTGATTATATTCTTTTAATCCATCCCCAATTATCAAATTGAGAATGTGTGCAACACATCTCATGTGCAAGCACTTAATTCCCTTCAACTATTGCAGATTCCGTACTCACAAACAAGCTTTTCAAGTATGCTACCGCTACATCATTGGTAGCAGCATTGTCAACAGTCACACAAAAAACTTTATCACACAAACTCCATTCTTTTAAACACCTCTCTAGTGTTTTACCTATGGCCTCACCCTTATGGCTAGTAATAGGATAAAAGCTAATTATCCTCTTTTGAAATCTCCACTCATCATCAATGAAATGGGCTATGACACACATGTAGCTATACCTCTGGACATAAGTCCATGTATCAGTAGTCAAACAGACCCTACCAACAGCCCCTTTAACTACCCCTTTCAAAGATTTTTTACCCTCCTCATAAATGTCAAAACAGTATCGGGTAATTGTTTGTCTAGATGGTATTGTAAATCTTGGTTGTGCATTTTCCATAAACTCCCTAAATCCCTTTCCCTCAACAAACCGAAAGGGAAGCTCATCTACTATTATCATTTTAGCCAATGCTTTTCTAACAGCCGAATACACAAACTTCCAAGTTCCTACTTCCCCTTAATTGTTTACGGTAAGGTTTGCCTGTTTTGAATCTTTCCCTAGCAACTTGAACCAAAGGGTTCTTAGGGCACTTTAAAACATGTTGTTTAAGACAACTAGTTCCTTTTTTTTTAGAGTCAACAAAATATGCATGACCATAGTAATTACAACTAGCCTTTAGTTCCCCATTTTCTTCAAATGTAGTAGCATGCTCCCAAACTATAGAGGTAGTTGCCCTAGGCCTTTTATTGGAAGGTTCAATTTGAGTTCTTTTACCTCTTGCAGGCCCCACAATTATTTTAGGTTTACTGCTAACCCCTTCATCACCAGCGACAGCAGCATCCACGACCCCAATTGATCTTTTGTTGTCTTGACCTTGGTTCTCTTGAACACCTTCTTCCCCAGTACTCTCACTTTCAACATCCACTTGGATTTCTACTACTGCATCTGCATCAGGTAGCTTAGTGTCACCCATCTGCATATATAAAACAAAACAGTAAAACTCATTAGATCAGACAAAAGACATGAGATTATATAGAATAGAACAGAATTGTCATCAACTCATCATACTAATTAAGTTATATACACCATAAACTAGTATCAAGTTATGTATATGAAATAGTATCAAGTTATGTATATGAAATTAAATGGAACAGAACAGAATATTCATTTAATTAAGAAGAATATATTTATATAGAATTTATATAGAATTCTGAATACTTAACAAAAACAAACTGTTAAACTAAAGCCTAAAGGCATTAACTAGGAAAGCATAAAGCATCAAAGCAACAACACATGAATATTATATAACCAACCAGACAGCAACTTTCAATTTTTCAAACTAGAGAGCAGAAAATTACCAAAAAGAAAACAATCAAACAAACAGAAAATTACCTTTCAATTTCGAACCAGAAACTATGAAGAATCAAGTATGTATGAACCCAGAAAGGCATGCAGTCACAAATATTGGAATTTGGAAACTTTCTAATATTGAAACAAATGGAAATTTACTAAATCAGTATCAATTTCAATCAAAACCTAAACAAATGAAATAAAAACATATGAAATTGACTAGATTATAGATTAAAAGCAAAACCGAAAGCAATTTACCTTTCAATTGCATAAACTTATGGTTAGGGTTCATCCATTTGAAATTTGGGGATTTCGAATTTCGAAATCAAAACAGAGAAATTGCACTAGGGTTTTGATCGCAATGATCAAAGGAAACTTTTAGCAACAATTTTCTATCAAAAACACTAAGGATCGAAACCTTCGATCGAAAATTTCAATGGAAAATAAAAGGGGAAAAAGGGTTTTCGAAGAGAAGACAGAGAAAGAGAACTTGAATGAGAGAGAGAGAGAGAGATTTTTAATCCGAGGGTTTTTTTTTATTTTAGGCTATATATATTTTCTATATAAAATTAATATTTATAAATTTTAATATATATAATATTTTTAAAATTATATTATATATATAGTCTGTCAGTTTTGGTTCGGTTTTTAAGGGAAAAAATCCTACCGAAAACCGACCATATATGTACACAAGATTTCGATTAGGCCCGCCTTAACCGACCTCAACCATTTAACCGACCCGCGATGGATACCAAACATCGATTTCGGTCGGTTCTAATCGACTAATGGACAACCCTAAATATAAACATGATTGATTATAATTATTTTATATCACTAATGCCTTAAACAATTTCTCAATTACTAGATTTTATTGAGCGTAGAGGTGTTCATGGGCGGGTCGGGCCGGGCTTTTGCTTAGTATTTCTAAACTTTATACTTGCCCAAGCCCGACCCGACCTGAAGAACGGGCCTCAACTTTTGTCCAAGACCCGCCCATAATTTTAAACACATGTCCAAGGCCTGCACAAGCCCCGCCCATATTTATTATTTTTTCTAAATCATAATTAAAATTTTTAATGAAAAATAAAATTTAAACATTAAAATTTATATAATCCAATAAAAAATTAAATCAAAATAAGTTTTAATAATAAAGTTTTACAAGTTTTAATTAAGATATACATATAAATTATTCAACTTTATCATTTATAAATATAATTATTTAATTATATTATATTATTTATATATAAATACGGGTCGGGTTGGGCTGAGCTCGGGCCTTAAACATCAAAATCAAGATCGGCTCATTTATTAATCGGGCTTTATTTTTTTTGTCCAAGGCCCATTTTTCGGGTCCAATATTTATGCCAAAACCCTCCCATTTTGCGGGCGGGCCTTTGGGGCTGGGCAAGTAGCCCGACCCTTGAGCAGGTCCATGGTGCGGTTTTTTTTTTTTTTGTCTTCTTCCTACTCATGAATATGATATTTAAATGGGCTACACAATAGAAGTCAACCCTCTCCTATACCAAATCCCACCCCACCCATCCTAGCATTCGAACCAAAGACCTCTCGCAAGAACTTCCAAGGTTTAGCCATTGAGGTGTCCCCTTGGAGACGCATGGCGCGGTTAGTATTAACTAGTTAGCATGGTGCTATAATTGCTAAACCTCCTAATAGATGAAAAAAATTAAACTCATGCATCTTTTATCATTTGATCTTAGTTATTATCATGGAGAAGAAAGGCGAGATTTATAGTTCTTTGAAATCTTTCATTGATCATATGGAAGAATCATGTGGAGGTTGGAGATGTTTGAGACTGAAGTAGAGTTTGTCCATGGATTGAGCTACCCTTTTTATTTTTTAAAACAATTTCAATCAAATTTGAAAGACAGGTTATGAACATAGATTTTAGTATATGTTTGGTACAGGGTGATCACCTCAAAATGCATGGTGAAATATCAATTATTAGATTACTATGTTCTCATGGAAAAACTTAGAGCAATAAATCTGATACCATTATAATTAAGATCATGATCAGATCACTGACTTGACGGATGATGTGATTGTCATTTCAAAAGGGTAAGAGGCTTTTTTCCGCCGAGTTACAATGATCTGCAAAATATTTATGAATTAAAATTTTATCCTTTTCAAATTATAAAGGTAAATTATACAATACATCGTCAGTGGAGTTTAACAGACTACACAAGTGGGTTCTGAAGGGTGACATGTGTCCTCTAGGGACTAGATTGAAATATTTAAAACTTATTTAATTCAAAAAATGGACATATGTGTCAACTCCACAACCCGCTTGTGAAGTCCAAAATTTACACCGCCGGTGTATCAAATAATTACCCAATTATAAAATGGGTTTATATAAAATACGTCGTCAGTGAAGTTTAGCAGACTGCACAAGCGGGTCTTAAAGGGTGACATGTGTCCCCTAGAGATTAAATTGAAATATTTAAAATTTAATTAATTCAGAAAATAGACATGTGTCAACTCCACAACCCGCTTTTGGAGTCCAAAATTTACACCGCCGGTATATCAAATAATTACTCTTATAAAAATCTGTAAGAGGAGGATATGAAAATACCAAAACATCAATCCAACCATCTCTTTTCATGACTTGAAGAACAAATGAGGAGGTGTATTTTGGAACTTTCATGTTTGGTTTTTTCGTTATTTGGCTTGATGATTGAGGGTATTTTGGTAACTTTGTGAAAAAGTTACTATTTATGGATCCCATTCTCCATAAATTAATATTTTTTTGTTGGATTATTTATATAATGATTCTCATACTTGTATGATTTATGTTATTTAACGCGTTGGGTTTTATTTTTGTATATATTTTTTTCTATTTGTCCGATTAAGGTGATTAAAGTGTCTATCAAAAGTTAATTTTATGATATACAATTTTCATTAAGAACTCAAAAGTCAATTTTAATGTTTTGATTCTAAAAAATGGTTCCGAAATTTTGTGGTTTTGATTGCCGGTTAATTTAATATCGTATAATGTTTTGTCCACATGTCTGATTGAAGTTATTGAAATGTTGGTTAAAAGGTTATTGCATGATTTACGACTTTTATGAAGGACCCTAAAGCTAAATTTGATCTACGAGTTTCATGAAGGGTTCAAAAGGAAATTTTTATGTTTCAAGATCTCCATTAACAAGCATTTTCTTATTTGGATTATTTATCAAATGATCCTCATACTTTTCTACTTTATACTACTTAGTCCTTTATAAATTCTATAGTAATCTAACGCTTAAGCTTTATTTTTTTGTTCTTCGTTCCATTTGTTCGATTAAGTTGATTCATGTGTCTATTAAAAGATAATTTTATGATCTACAACTTTCATAAAGGACTCAAAAGCAAATTTTTATGTTTCAATTCAAAAAAATGCTTCCTAAATTTGGTCGTGTCGATTGTTGGTCTATTTAATACCATATAATTTTTGATTCACATGTCCAATTAAAGTTATTCAAGTGTCGGTTAAAAGGTTATTGTATAATCTACGACTTTCATGAAGAGACCGAAAGTTAATTTGATCTACGGGTTTCATGAAGTGTTCAAAAGGGAATTTTTATGTTTCAAGATCTCCATTAACAAATATTTTCTTATTTGAATTAGTTATTAAATCACCCTCATACTTTTCTATTTTATGCTACTTAGTCCTTTACAAATTCTATCTTACTCGATTTAACGCTTCATTTTTTTTTATTTGTCCAATTAAGATAATTTAGGTGTCTATTAAAATATAATTTTATGATTTATAACTTTCATGAAAAACTCAAAAACTAATTTTCACTCTTAAGAATTGGTTGCTACTATATATATAACTTTCGGTTTTGCAGGTTTTAGTTGTACACTTGTACTTATTGTTCTTTTGAATTTAAGAAGCAAAATTAAATGAAAGTGATGAATGCCAAAAACCAACCCACTATTCCTCTTTCCCAACTTCCGAGCAGCTATCACGTGGCTAAACACTCCAATGCAACGATCAAACAGGCCAAGGCCACTCTCAGCTCTAAGTCTTCAAGTGAAAACAAAACACTTTACGTTGAATTTCAATTAAATAAATGAAAACAAAAAGCATAATTTGGCAACCAAACCAAATTTGCTTTCACTGCATGACTACAATTAGTATAGAATTACACTTTTGATTGGTTCTTAAAGTTGATACTGTTAGTTACTTTAGGGAATAATGTTAATATAATTACCTTAATTATTACATTATATTTTATGGTGCAATTTTTATATTAGTGGAGTGGTTTGACGAATCGCCCCTTAAAATGTAGAATGGAGATCAAATGCCCCTTCCCATGTTCCCACTGTTGGTAAGAAAAACCAAAGTCTGAACTCCTGTATGGGTAAATTTTCTGCAACCAAATTCCAAAAAATTCCAGCGTACATGAAGGAGACACATTAGTAGGTGGTAAAATTAACCTGATACGAGAAAAACTCCCTTGAAAAACCCAAATCCTACCTTGACTTTAAAAAAAGGGTTTTATGTCCAAAATTCCCCCTAAAATATCACAAAAAGGACATTTTGCCCCCTGCCATAACAGAATTCAGTTATATGCGTGCACGTGACTAATGTGTATGTTAACTCGAGGTTTTTTACTGACGTGCAATTTCCACGTCAGCCAAAAAATGGGCCCTAACTGGATTTTTATCAATTTATATGGAGGGTAAAAAAGATTGACGTGGGGTCATTTTTAACTGGCGTGAAAATTCCATGTCAGCAAGCAACCTCCAGTTAACAGACTTGTTAGTAACGTGCATGCACATGGCTAAATTCTGTTACGGCAAGTGGCAAAATGTCCTTTTTGTGATACTTCAGAGGGGATTTTGGACATTAAACCCTAAAAAAAGTCAAATATATGAATCCGTCCGAATCCAAATCTAAAAAAACCAAACCCAGAAAAACCCAAACCTAAGAAAATCCGAACCCAAAAAACCTGACCCTAAGAAAATCTGAACCCGAACAAACCAGCGAATTCAATACTAAACAAAAATTTTGATAAATTAACCCCAAAAAGAAAAAGTAAATGATCAAGTCAAAACTCAACCTGAATCCAAACCTGAATTAAGCTGACCTGAAATAGACTCGAATATGA
Source organism: Corchorus olitorius (assembly GCA_001974825.2). Taxonomy (NCBI): domain Eukaryota; kingdom Viridiplantae; phylum Streptophyta; class Magnoliopsida; order Malvales; family Malvaceae; genus Corchorus; species Corchorus olitorius. The sequence goes on along the minus strand of AWUE01015791.1, from coordinate 54,940 downwards.
ATTAAACCAAACCCAAATTAATTAACCTTACCCGAAATGAACTCGAGCTAACGCAAATCCAACCCGATTTGCCCGTTTGCCACCTTAACCATGCTTGCCAATACCCGCTATATATTCCTATTCAAAAATGTTAATAATTTCAAAATTAAAACAATATGCATTGCTTTCCCCCCATATCTTTTAAGGAATGACAAGTGATCCCCTTAATTCATAGAATTTGATTAACAAAAAAAATTTTAATACATGAGAGGTCTTGGTGACTTTGTTTATATTTTTTGTTTAGTTATTTAGTATATGTTCATTGATTTTCTTTCATACTAATATCTATTGAAGTTAATTGATCATGAATAATGTAATTTCTTCATATAATGTACTAACTTCTGTAACCTTATCAAAAAAGGGTTAATAATGAGTCTGATAAAAGCTGAAGAGAATATATCTGTATATAACTTTATCCAGATTGCAGACAAAGTGACAGATAGTTGATGTTTCCTGAAATGTCAGGTTCAGTATTCTTTGGCTATCCAATCCAACTTTTTTGAGTGGTTAATGGTTTGATGACTAGATGAACCATATATATATACAGGAAACTTTGTACAAGTATGAATTGATTGAAATTTTTTCATCATCAGCTTTATGATCGTATATTATTTCATTACTGCAACAGGATAACACAACAATCATAGCCCTGCAATGCTCTCATCAATTCCTAATATTAATTCCTACATTAGGTTGAAAATATAATTAAGTTATAATTTACAAACTTCCATATCTTTAGCTAGGCATCATTTTGCAAAGAAGTTGATGATCTGCATTTTCTGCAATCAATCTATCTCTCATGAGATAGTTTTATATGTCCTCCTTATAACTAAGACGAAATCCTTTTTTTCTTTCTAGCAAATCATATATACAACATTATAATATGATTCTTCAAAGATATATCACTTGTAGAATTCTTGCAACAAGAGGCTTCAACCCTAGGCCTTTGTTCAGCTCGATTTAATTCCTCTCCAATTTGTGCCTAAGAAATTACCCTCTTCTTTTCCCAAATAATTAATGCAATCCATATAATTAAACACCATTCCTTCTCATCTAAAAAGAAGAAGGGTAGGAGTTGCATAATTTTCTTCTTGAACAATATCCCTTGTTCCAATCAATGCTTTAGACGTCTGTTGCTTATAAATATTCTCTTCATTTTGCTTGATTGGAGTCGAAGGAAATGCTATTGTAAGATCAAGATCCAAGTTTGAAACAGGAGCAGGTTTTTCATCTTCAAGGCAACTTGCAGCATCCGAGACTCTATCATTATCAGCCAAAGACCCTTTAGGCAGTGGAGGCTTATTATTATTATTCATGGGCGACGTAGGAATATTAGTAGGGGAAACAATATGATGTTGAGGATATTGGTTCAACTTATGATTATTAGGATCAATTCCCAGTTTGATTAACTTTCTCTTTATATGAGAATTCCAATAGTTCTTCACCTCATTATCCGTTCTTCCTGGCAATCTACCAGCTATCAACGACCACCTAACCAAAAAATCATTCTACAATAAGCAAAATATTTTATCTATATATGTTATATATACAATCTAATTAATGTCTATATATAGTATGTGTTAATGTGTGTTAGAAATTAATCGTACTTACCGGTTACCGAGAAGGGCATGGAGTTTGATGATTAGTTCTTCTTCATCTTGAGCAAAGTTTCCACGTTTGATATCCGGTCTTAAGTAATTTATCCATCGTAGCCTACAACTTTTGCCACAACGGTGCAAACCTGATGAACATATATATATAAATTAATTAAGCATGGGGGCTTATAAATAAGTGAAAAAATGGTATAACAAAAATGAAAGAATTAATATTATTATAACCTGCAGCCTTGGGGAGGGAACGCCAACAGCCTTCACCATGAAGACGTATATAATCAATGAGCTTTTGATCTTCTTGCTTGGACCACGCTCCCTTGTTAGTGCCTTGTTTGTCACAGCAAGGTTTCCTCATTGCTCTTAATTTTTTCTGAAACTGATGAGAAAAGTTGGGGAAATTATATAAGAAGAAGAGGGAAAGGGAGATGAAGCAGAAAGACGAACCCCACCAGAAAGCACGAAGTGGGCATGGATATATAGCGAGAGGGTTTGGGGGGGAGAATATTTTTATGAGAATCAAAATTAGGGTTGACTTGGACTGGTGGTTTTGGGAGTTTAGGTGGGTCACAATATTCACAATATTATTGGACTAATTAGTACTATGGTAACACATAATATTGCGCTATATGAATAGTAAGAGGATAATGGGGGTTTCTTTGTGTTTTTCACCCATGAAAATTTGTTTACCGTTAAGTATGGGTCTCTTTCTTCACCTACGCCAACCTTGTGAATTTTCTTTTCTTCTTAATTTTCCTCCATTTTTGCTTCATTATATCAATTGTTTTTCTCGTAGGTTGGGATCATCATCCAAGTTTTGCTACGTGATCATTCAGTTGCTTAAATTAAATATTCATATGAAATTTTGATACACACACTATGAAAATTTAATAATCTTCATATGGAATTATGATAATTACACTATTAAGATTTTGATAACCTCCCAATGAAATTTCGATAACCATCCTACGGAATCTCGATAAACTCTCTATGAATTAATCTCCCTCTGGAATTTTGAAAACCTCCAAATGAAATTTTAACCTCCGAAATTTTGATAACATTAGGTGAAAAGTTCGTAGGCACACTATGAAATTTTAACAATCTCCCTATAAAATGTCAATGATCACACTGAAGTATTGATCATCACACATCCCTATAAAATTTTGATAACTACAAAATTTGATAACCTCCCTATGATTTTGTTTTTTTTTGTTTATTAAAGCCTTTTGCCCCTTGAATTATTGCATCAAGGACGTTTTGCCCCATGAACTCCAAATTCAGGATATTTTGCCCCATGAACTTGGAAAATATCCTGAATTTGGAAAGTTTAGGAGGCAAATTGTCTCAATTTTAGTTTAAAGAGCAAATTGTCCTTAGACCCATAATTCAGGGAATAAAAATAAGCCGATTTTTTTATAATCTCATTATGAAATTTTGTTAATCACCCTATGAAATTTTGAACCACACTATGAAATTTTGATAACCCCCTATAAAATTTTGAAAACTAAACTATGAAATTTTGAGATGGCGAAAAAAAAAAAAGAAAATTTTTATAACGTCCCTATGAAATTTTCATTACTCCACAATAAATTTTTAATAACCTTCCTAATTTGGTAATCACACTATGAAATTTTGATAACCTCCCTCTAAAATACCACACTCTAAGAATGTAACAAAAAAAAAAGAAGGAATACCACATTCTATAAGATTTTGATAATGATCACCATGAAATTTTGATAACATGCTTATGAAATTTTGATAACCTCTCTATTTTTAGCCTCCACATTAAATTTTGATAACCTCACTATGAAATTTTGATCACCACACTAAAAAAATTTGGCTGAATGCCACTTTGCACCATCATTTTTTTTATTATTTTGATCAAAACACACCTTAAAGTTTCATTTTTTTCCTACGTTGCAACCTCTGTCACGGTAGAACTAACGGCGCCGTTAGGCCCTTCACGGAGACCTACATAGCATGCCACGTATACAAAAATGCCTTGTGAATTTTCTTTTCTTCTTAATTTTCCTCCATTTTTGCTTCATTATATCAATTGTTTTTCTCATAGGTTGGGATCATCATCCAAGTTTTGCTACGTGATCATTCAATTGCTTAAATTAAATATTCATATGAAATTTTGATACACACACTATGAAAATTTGATAATCTTCATATGGAATTATGGTAATTACACTATTAAGATTTTGATAACCTTCCAATGAAATTTCGATAACCATCCTACGGAATCTCGATAAACTCTCTATGAATTAATCTCCCTCTGGAATTTTGAAAACCTCCAAATGAAATTTTAACCTCTGAAATTTTGATAACATTAGGTGAAAAGTTCGTAGGCACACTATGAAATTTTAACAATCTCCCTATGAAATGTCAATGATCACACTGAAGTATTGATCATCACACATCCCTATAAAATTTTGATAACTACAAAATTTGATAACCTCCCTATGATTTTGTTTTTTTTTGTTTATTAAAGCCTTTTGCCCCTTGAATTATTGCATCAAGGACGTTTTGCCCCATGAACTCCAAATTCAGGATATTTTGCCCCATGAACTTGGAAAATATCCTGAATTTGGAAAGTTTAGGGGGCAAATTGTCTCAATTTTAGTTTAAAGAGCAAATTGTCCTTAGACCCATAATTCAGGGAATAAAAATAAGCCGATTTTTTTATAATCTCATTATGAAATTTTGTTAATCACCCTATGAAATTTTGAACCACACTATGAAATTTTGATAACCCCCTATAAAATTTTGAAAACTAAACTATGAAATTTTGAGATGGCGAAAAAAAAAAAAGAAGAAAATTTTTATAACGTCCCTATGAAATTTTCATTACTCCACAATAAATTTTTAATAACCTTCCTAATTTGGTAATCACACTATGAAATTTTGATAACCTCCCTCTAAAATACCACACTCTAAGAATGTAACAAAAAAAAAAGAAGGAATACCACATTCTATAAGATTTTGATAATGATCACCATGAAATTTTGATAACATGCTTATGAAATTTTGATAACCTCTCTATTTTTAGCCTCCACATTAAATTTTGATAACCTCACTATGAAATTTTGATCACCACACTAAAAAAATTTGGCTGAATGCCACTTTGCACCCTAAAGTTTATACGGACTACCACTTTGCACCATCATTTTTTTTTATTATTTTGATCAAAACACACCTTAAAGTTTCATTTTTTTCCTACGTTGCAACCTCTGTCACGGTAGAACTAACGGCGCCGTTAGGCCCTTCATGGAGACCTACGTAGCATGCCACGTATACAAAAATGCCATGTGACATGTTGACTTGGCAAAAGTTTATTATTTTCTTTTCTTTCTATGCTGACGTCGTGGCAATTATCGTCATCATATATGGCGCCGTTAGAACTTAACGAATTTTCGATAACGGAGAGTGCAAATGTACTCAAAATAAAAAAAAATATGGTGCAAAGTGTAAAGTGGCATTTAAGCCAAAAAAATTTCGATAATTTCACTTTGCAATTTTGATAACCTCTCTATGGAATTTTGATGATCATTCTATTAGTTTTGATAACTACACTATAAAATTTTGATAAACATACTTATTAAATTGAGATTTTTATAACATTCTAATGAAATTTCGGTAAGCACACTATGAAGTGTTGATGACCTATGAAATTTCCGTAACTTCTTTAGAAAATTTTGATAACCACACTACGAAATTCTGATAACCTCGCTATAAAATTCTGATAACCTTCCTATGAATTTTTTGATAACAACACTATGAAAAATTTGATAACCTTTCTTTGAAATTTTGATAACCACTCTACGAAATTTCGGTGATCATGCTCTAAAATTTTGATAACACCCCTATCAAATCTTGATAACCTCCTTATATAAAATTATAATAACCTGTTTATGTAATTTTTGATAATCTGATAGTGAAATTTTGATAAAGATTTTAATGTACAATTTAATTCTTGGCCAATTCTAAAAGGGTAATTATTTGATACACCGGCGGTGTAAATTTTGGACTCCACAAGCGGGTTGTGGAGTTGACACGTGTCCATTTTCTGAATTAATTAAATTTTGAATATTTCAATCTAGTCCCTAGGGAACACATGTCATCCTTCAAGACCCGCTTGTACAGTCTGCTAAACTTCACTAACAGTGTATTGTATATAAACCCATTCTAAAAAACATAATTTGGTCTTTAAACTTTTCTTCGATACAGTTTGACCAATTAAGTTTGATTTTTTGACTAGTAATTGGCTTGAATTTATATATAAGTATAGAATTTGACCATATCAATGTGAAGTTAGCATTATGTCAACGTCACGTTAATTAATACCGTAAGTTTCGTGACTCAATTCCGTTTAATTTGAGCCAAATTTTTTTTAACTTGTTTTTGAGGGAAGAGCCAATTTTTTTACTAATTAAGAACCAAATTTTCCAAAAACCTAAAGCCATATTTCAAATTGATAGAAACTTTTTTTGAGTTTAAATTGATAGAAACTTTTAACATATAAGATCATGAAATTTAATTATATTGATATATGTATACAAGTACCTTATAAAAAACATCTCACATTTATATATCCACCTTGTAGAATTTCTATATTTCTCCAACTATTAAAAAACTATATTTTCAAATTAAACAAATCTTGGGAAACTTATACATTTAATCTATCCAACAGCAGAGAAACACTTTCATTGACCATAGCTGCCATCAAGTCCATCTCAAATAGCTTTCTAGATGTGTATGCAGTATAGCTTTCAAAGGGACTAAACTTCACTTTCATGATAGAAAATGGGCAAAATATGTTTCATGTTTTCTATACCATCAAGCTTTTCTACATGTCCAAATATATAGTATATTTTTTCAGCAGAAACTTTCATTCTCAGGATGCACCCAAAAGGAAAAAAAAAAAAAGGTTAGTATTTGATATACTGACAGTATATACTTCTATACACTGTCAGGCTACCATATATTGCCACCTCATTAATGGGCAAAACATAAATTTTATAGGGGCTTTGAAATAAATATAAAAAACTTATTACTAATTTTTAAGCATGTAAAAAAAAAAAAATACTCTACCCAATTGCACGCTCTCATCTTTTCTTCCACCCTCCCCATTCACGTTCCTCCTCTCACAGCATTGAAAGAAAACCATGGATGCTATTTTGAAGAATCTCAAGTCTTGAAATTTCCCAATCAAAACAATCCCTACCAAAAACTGTAAATTTCTATAATTCTAATTAGTTCCAAGACCACAATCATGGCTTATTGTGGATGTATAAAAGCATTTCTATTTGACAACCAACAATGGGATGGACTTCAAAATCACTTCCAATAAAAGATTTGCAACCGTATGAACAAGCCCCTTTAACTGGCTTCCAACAATTTTGCGTGATGGATATTTGAATAACTAAATCTAAAAGTTTTATCAAGAAAGATTTTTATTGATGATATATGTCTTTGATTCAATTTAAGTTTTTTATTCCACAATTTACCTAGTTAACATAAAAAAATTACATTTTTTATTTTAAAGATCCTATCAATTTTATATTTTATTTACTGATGAGGTATCAATATTTGGTGGCCTGACCGTGTATAGATTCTATACACTGTCAATGCATCAAATGTTAATAAAAAAAAACAAAAGATTATGAACAGAAACATATATATATATATATATATATATTGTTGCGCCAAAAATTTCTTGATAGAGTTTTCGCGGAGAATTCTTTATGACAGCGTAAGGGCGTACCAGTCAATTTGCTGAAATTGACAAAAAGGTTGTAAAAACTGGATCTGGTGCGCGGAGCAGCAGATTAAAAGATCAGAACGATTGTGGGGACTGGATCAAAGTCACACCGGAACATCTAAATCATTGGATCCACACGAACTACTTCTCATAACTGGGCCTCTTCTATTTTCGGATCAGATCTGTGAGATCTGCTTTGATTGTAATTGAAATTGAAAAGAAAATAACAAACTGATATGTTATTTCTGAATGAAGAACACGTGTACAGTGTTTGTATGTCCGGAGACAAGATTGAAACAAGAGAAAAACACTAAAAGAGTGTTTGTTTGTCCTGAGACAAGATCTAAACAAGAAAATATGAAGAACGAGTGAAGAACTCGTGATGAATAGGGTGAAAATGGCGCAGAGCCAGAGAGAAAATAAGCATGGAGCTTGGTTTTTTGCACGGAGCAAGTTTGTAGCTGCAGGAGCTGGTTTTTGATTTCTCGGGAGAAATGTCTGAGATGCGGAATCTGCTGAAACCTGAAAATGGCCTCCCTTTATATAGGGGACGGTATGGGCTTGAGCATTTAATGGGCTTGCGTTGCTGAGAAAGGCAAAATCCTCCTCCTATGCAGATGACAGCTTCCAAGAAGGTGCAGTGAAGCTTCCTTCTCCTTCTGATTGCTTCCAACTGTTGAGGAGAGGACAAGATATGGACTAGGACGCCACTCTGCTTGGATGGGAGATGGAAATCTGCCTCCTGGGTGGTTGATGACAATTCTTCCTTCTGCCTGTCACATTGCAGCGAGTCTTCGTTGCTTCTTTTATGCTGAAGTCAACTAATCTGGCTAAGTAGTGGCCAATTGACAACACGATATGAACCTTTATCATCAAAGCCACGAAATTACTCATACTTAGCCATATTTAGCTCTTCAAATCATGAAAATAATAATTAATTAAGAAAATGGCTTAAACCGGGGTGAGAAAGCCACATGTCCTTAATTGAAAAGAATGTAAAAGTTGCGAACGATCTCAGATTCAACCAAAATTTCACCAGTAGGCTTGGAATATCTCCATAAGATCATGGAAAAATTCCCAAGTTAATTCGAGCTCTCTATCATGGTGAATTTGGTTTCATTCCCAAAAATGTCCTTAACTGAAAACCGGGCATAAGTTTTTACTCCGATGTCAGAATGAGGTAAAATTTTACCAAGATGATCTACATAGCTCAAGGATCATCATGGTATGCTCCTTGAAAGAAATCACAGCTTCTAGCCTCTTCAATTGATCAATTTTACTATTTTGTCCTTAATTGAACAAAATACAAGTTGCAATTTCGCCTCTCGGGGAGGGAAAAAGGGCTAGGCGATTTCTCCACTATGGTTGGTCGACTATATGGAGGAGGTCTGAGGTTGAAAATCTCATGCCTCTCTCACGTGCATAAATGTTTCTCTTGCTGACAAACTTTAGCTCTCTGCCTCCTTCCTGCAGGAAGAGAAAAATATCTCTCTGCAAGGCAGAGGGCGGCCTCTCCTCTGTATGTGAGACGACTTGGGCCTTGCTATGTATGTCCATGAGGTATTTTTCATCTCATGGGCAGATGACAAGCAATTTTCCTTTTTATCTGTTTGCCTCCCTAGCAGGCAGCAATATCAAAGGAAACTGCTTCCGATTGATTCTCTCTGCCACTCACCTAGGTAGGGGAGTCACTTGTGGGATTTTTAATAATAATTATTCAATAAAATAATTATTATTTAATTAATAATTCATTACTTTCAGTCCTTGCAATTAATTTACAAGACTTTCCTAATTCAATTTGAACTAGGGTGGTGCAGAAACCTAGTTTCTTTAGGAATTTTGATTAAATCCTAACCACACATCTTGATTATAATTATGCTAAGACCAATTTACCCTCAATTGTAAATTGAGGTATAAACATATATATATATATAGATATATATATATATATATATATATATATATATATGGCTAAATATACAATACACCGTCAGTGGAGTTTAGCAGACTATACATGCGGGTCTTGAAGGGTGACATGTGTCCTCTAGGTACTAAATTGAAATATTTAAAACTTAATTATTAAAAAAAAATGGACATGTGTCAACTCCACAACCCGCTTGTGGAGTCCAAAATTTACACCGCTGGTGTATCAAATAATTACCCTATACTGTGTTTTAATCATATGAAGTATCATATCTTAATTTATTATAAGGAACAATAAAGGGAGGATATGAAAATACCAAAAAAACAATCCAACCCTTTCTTCTCATGACTTGAAGAATAAATGAGGAGGGGTATTTTGGTACTTTCATGCTCAATTTTTTCGTTATTTGGATTGATGATTGAGGGTATTTTGGGAACTTTATGAAAAAGTTACTATTTGTGGGTTCCATCCTTCATAAATTAATTTTTTTGTTGGATTATTTATCTAATGATCCTCATACTTTTATGCTTTATGCTATTTGGTCCTTTAGAATCCGGCTCCTCTCTAGTCCAAAGCCAGTCTATCAGTCCATTATTTGGACTGGAGAGGCCAAGAGGTCAGTCTATCATCAGATTATGACATGCGTACATTTTAAAATCGAGTGTTTACGAATGTACGTTGCACTTTTACATTTTTCATTCTTCATCGTATACAATTTTTTTTTCTTTTGTTCATTCTGTGTGACTTTTGGTTCTTCATCGCAAATCAAACTAACAATTCGTTTGGTTAGGGATTTTAAGAATTATTGAGTGATTCTAAAATCTAATACAAATAGAAGCCTAGAGATCTGAAGAAGTACTACTGCAGAAACGAAAACTTAAATAGCGAATTTGAGTCAACAAAACAACCCCAACGTTTTTCTTTAATTTGCTTTAGAAATCTAACCAAATTAAGCAAAAAGCAAATAATGGAGATTATTTATGGGCTAGAAGCTTCAGGCTACTCGTAATCTGGATTGTTGGGAAAGTCTTAAATGGTTGATTGCAAAAGCCAGGAGAATTATGGCTAACAGAAAGATTTGAAAACAAAGTGAAAGAAAATGAACTGGAATTTGGGAGGAGATGGCCAACGCAAGTATTGATTAACCATCCAAAAAAATAAGGAAAATCTTAATAGAGGTAGAAAGGCTAGAAGCATATGCAGAAAGAAAGAAAATTGACGATAGGGAAGGAAGAAGAAGAAGAAGAAGCAATAATTAGGTGGAGTGCACACAAATTATAGACTAAGAGGACTTTTTGTTTGTGATCGTTGGATTTGGTTTTCAATACGTGTCATAATCTGATGATAGATTGGCCTCTCCAGTCCAAATATTGAACTTGAGAGGAGCCAGATCTAGTCCTTTATCATTATAGGTTGGACGATTTAACGCGTTGCCTTTTATTTTTGTATTTTTTTTTCTATTTGTCCGATTAAAGTGATTCGGGTGTCTATTAAAAGGTAATTTCATGATCTCATTAAGAACTCAGAAGTCAATTTTAACATGTTTTGGTTCTAAAAAGTGCTTCCAAAATTTTATGGTTTTGATTGCCGGTTAATTTAATATCGTATAATTTTTTGTCCACATGTCCGATTGAAGTTATTGAAGTGTCGGTTAAAAGGTTATTGCATGATTTACGACTTTCATGAATGACCCGAAAGCTAAATTTGATCTACGAGTTTCGTGAAAGGTTCAAAAAGGGAATTTTTATGTTTCAAGATCTCCATTAACAAACATTTTCTTATTTTGATTATTTATCAAATGACCCTCATACTTTTCTACTTTATATTACTTAGTCCTTTATAAATTCTATCTTAATCTAACCTTTAAGCTTTATTTTTCTTATTTTTTGTTCTATTTGTCCGATTAAGTTGATTCATGTGTCTATTAAAAGGTAATTTCATGATCTACAACTTTCATGAAGGACTCAAAAGCAAATTTTTATGTTTCAATTCAAAAAAATGCTTCCTAAATTTGTTCGTTTCGATTGTTGGTTTATTTAATAACATATAGTTTTCGATCCATATGTCCAATTAAAGTTATTTAAGTGTCGGTTAAAAGGTTACTGTATAATCTACGAATTTCATGAAGAACCCGAAAGTTAATTTGATCTACGAGTTTCATGAAGGGTTCAAAAGGGAATTTTTATGTTTCAAGATCCCATTAACAAATATTTTCTTATTTGAATTAGTTATCAAATCACCCTCATACTTTTCTATTTCATGCTACTTAGTCCTTTCCAAATTCTATCTTACTCGATTGAACACTTCATTTTTTTTTCTTTGTTCTATTTGTCCAATTAGGTAATTTAGGTGTCTATTAAAAGGTAATTTTATTATCTACAACTTTCATGAAAGACTCAAAAGCTAATTTTTATATTTCAATTCTAAAAAATGCTTTTGAAATTTTGTGATTTCGATTAACAATTTATTTAATATCATATTATTTTTTATCTAGATGTCCGATTAATAAAGATTTACAAAGATCACTTCATAAAATTTTCAACCTCGCAACGAAGCGCGGTCCAAAAAACTAGTTGCTTTGAGAGTATTAGAGGCAATCTAGCTAACATGTTTATAATCTTTGTCATCATTCAACTTTAGAACAATATTTACTTCATCATAGAAGAAACGACATCGTCTTCAACCACAAATTCTACAATATCATCATAGAGGGTCTTTTTCAACAAATTTCATTTTCAATATTTCATGATAAATTTGTTCCACCTTTACTCTGCTTTTGACTTCATTCCCAAAGATTTGCTTTATTGTTTACACCTTTTCAAAGTACTGCACCAAAGAAATTTATAAGTACTTTTCATACCTTTTTGATACATTTTCAATATAGATTCTTAGACTTTTCAATTTCAAGTTGCGACCGACTCCCAAGTACAATTACCTTAAAATCTTCTCATAATCAAACAAAAGAAAATCATGATTAATACACAAGCTTAATTAAACAGTTAAAACTCGGGAGAGATCAATATATATTTCATACATGAAATACTTGCAAAAAACATGTTGCAGACTTGCAGTGCAGTTGTAATATTCTTGTGTGTAAATAGAAATGGGAATACAAGCTTCAACTTGACAAATCAAAGGAACCTTTATATCAGATAGTCACTCCAATGGTATGTATTGATATGGAAACCGGCTCTTCAAAATGCAGGAAATATTTTGTGTCTCTTGAAACTCTGCTTATGTATCAAATGGTGGTCCTAGATAAATTTCTTTTCTAGCTTATATAAAATTTTAAAAAGAACTATTTTTCTCAACCACCAGTAATATAAAGGCATATGCAATAGCTACAACTACTTTTAGTATTTAAATTGTTGATTTAAATAAATTATACATGTTGGAGTCTGCAATTGTCATGATGACCAATAGTTTTTATTTAATGACTTTATATATTATACATAACTCATTTGCAAATGAGTTAGATTTTGCTGCTGGTAGAAATTTTCACCCATATATATAGAACCATAATTCAAGATTGCGTTTAGTAGAGCGGTGTGGAAGCGATGTGATTGACACTGTTTAGCAACTCTACAGATGAGATTACACTGTACAGATTAGATTGGATACTGTACAGATGAGATTATTAGAACAGCGATTGAAACGGAGTTTACACTTAAACTCCGTTTGGACCCAAAACGATGATGAAACGATGAAACGATGGTTAAACAGTTACAAATATACTACCTTTGATAACTGGTAATAGAAATCTAGTCACCTCTATGAAGTTGAGAAGCTACTAATCAAAAGCTTTAAGTTCCCTTATCAAATCAGTCCCATTCATGAAAAAAAAATATCAGTTATCAGATATGTAAAAAAAAATGCATGTTACTATTAATTAAATTATTGAAAATACTATATGTTTCTTCCTTTTTTTTTTACATCAATACTAAATGTTTCTTTAGATGCATGTAATGTTTCATCAGATTGAAATAAAAGAAGTACACTAGATATATATATGTATGTTACTGCAATAAGTCCTTCAACATAAAGCAAAGTACATTATCATATAATAATTGAGGTATAGTATCTAGGTGATATGCTCCCCTAGATATAAACTAAAAAAATCTAATAATATCAATTTGGAGAGAAAAAAAGTAAAAAAAGATTTTAAATGGTTTTTGCTTTTTGGTACTAAATTAGTGGCGATTCATGAACTTACACAGCTATGGGAAGTGAAGAGGGCAAGAGTCAAAAGGAGAATCAATAGCTACCCACTGGGGAATGTCCTTAGTATTGGGAATATTGCTGCAAAACTAAAATGAGGCATCCAATAATACAATGCCAAAGAAAGTGAACTCAATAATGTTGTGTAAACTTTATATTAAACCCCTTTTGATGTAGAAAAGCTGCAAATTAGATGAAGCAATTTTTCTATTACTAATGAAAATTCTAAGGAATAAATGCCTTGGGAAAAAGTGGTTCATGAACCTCACTCTGCAAGTAAAAGTTTAAATGATGAATAATATGATGTTTACTAATCAATAACTACTCCCTACCCCCAACTGACTTTACCTACTTGAATTGGGAAAAAGTGACATCTCTGAAGAATGTTACAGAATCCCTTTTAACTGATCAAATTCTCCATATAGACACTAAAAAAATTTTAAAAAAAATATTGAAAAAATCTAAGTTTTGGTAACAAATCTTTCTTCCTTGAGTCACCCTAGATTCGGTTGTTCATCCAATTTCAATGGTTTAAAAAATGGGCAATTTTTTCGCTATGTGACTTAGTTTTCATGACAAGAAGACTGGTTGGTTTATGACACCTCCATGCCATATCTAACAGTCATGCAAGCAGCAGCTGGGAAATTCCCATTCTTTCTTTTCTTGCACATAAAAATCTAAAGTCATGTAGCAAACAGTCCTCATTCCTCTGCACATTTAATGTTAACCATTCAACAGTCACAATTGTCATGTGAAATACACCAAAACCGATTATAATAGGAAATTTAGCCAAGTGCTGTAATGATCATGATACATCAATATCAGAAATTTTGTTTTATAATTGTACCTCATTTGTACCAAGAAAACAAAAAAAAAGGATAATTTCTCAAACTACTGCTATATATTTATACATTATTCATTGGAGGGATATAAGTATAACAGCTATATGTATGCCTCTAAATTTCTCATGAACTACCATGAGTTTGACTAACAGGTAAGTTCCAACCAGTCTTGAAAAACTAATAGTTTCAGAATTCCTATATGCAGAATAAATGGGGTTTCAAGTCAAACATAAAACATCAGAAGATTTTTGCAATCTGCAATGTGTATGACTTCTTCAATTTGGATAATGTTTGATCCCAAATCATGGAATCTAAAGAAGAGATAATTTAAATGTTTAAACTTCATTATCAGCTTGATCCTTAAAACAGAATAATTGAAAATACCCTCTGGTACTTTTGGCATGTATTGAAAGAAAAATCATAAATGAATGATAGCAGACAGCTAAAGTACTGAACTGCTAATTGTATATTGCTAATTGTTAAGCACTAAAAATAATTCCAAAATCTAATAGAACCTAAAACAGAACAATATATCCTCTGCTTCCAGTATGCATTATAGGAGCATTAACATAACTATTTTGGGGATACTTTAACTAAAAAGTTGCTTTCTAGGAAGACTTTGAGACAAATCTATATGCAGTGAAGTTATGCAACTTATTAGCCAATGATCATCTTAAAAGTACTACTTGTTCAGTGGAAGCCACCATAATGATGCAAATCTTTATCACAACAAAACAAAGTACTATAAATATTATTTTTTAAGAGTTGCAGAATACTTTAAATAACACACAAACATCCTACTTTGCAACTATTTATAAAGTTATTAAAGAATTGACACTCTCTTCCTCCCTTCCTTCAGTCTCGAATCTTGCCCAATAGTTAGAGCATCAAAAGTATACTTAGATGACACTCTTGCTGCCTTCTTCCATTTTCTCGGTTGCTTGGTAGACTTAGAACCCAATGATGTACCAGACCCAATAAACAAAAGTTGAATGAACCTCAAATTGTTTCAACAGGTCTTGAACAGAATTACAGGTAAAGCCTCTTGAGTAGTTTCATTTGCCACAAAGTTCCGACCCACCTCCCCTTCTTCAGCAGGCTTATTTGCTGAGGCCGCAACCCACAATCGATGGGCCAATCCCATGAATTAATGATTTCTCTTATGAACGCGCGATTCATATGTACAATAAAATTATATATAATTCTATAAATTCACTTTGAACTAAGTTCCACCTTCCACAGCCACTATAAATTCACTTTGAACTAAGTTCCATTCCACCTTCTATTGGAAAGTCAACATCAATAGTTTAATTGAAGCTTTCCAAGCTATGCGTTACACTTGGTGCATTATTTATTTAATAAATTTCTATATGCCTAAATATCTACTTATCAAATACATAAACAAACAAAATATAAATTAAATTTACATCCCGTGAGATTTAAATTGAACTCAGGACCTTACGGTTCAGACACGGTGTATTTGGCAATTGAGTTAACAGTTCGGGTGCAATAATTTACCTTTTTTAATTTATAGAGATAGGAAAATTCTAAACAAGGGATTAAATTGCATATTTTTTCACTTGAGGGACCAATTTTCTATTTTCACTCCACTTCAAGGACCAATTTTATACTTTTACCGGTTACTTTAACTAAAATGTTGTTTTCTAGGAAAACTTTGAGAGAAATCTATATACAATGAAGTTATACAACTCATTAGCCAATAATCATCCTAAAGTAATTGTTCAGTGGAAGCCACCACAATGATGCAAATCTTTGTCATAACAAAACAAAGTAGTATATATATATATATATATATATATATATATATACTGCATATTATTTGGAACACCCAATGAAATTACTAAAGGCCTCTTTTGAGAATCGATGAGGAGACTCTGTTTTAACTTTTTTGTCCTTTTATGTCTTTTCTCACTTGGTTAATTACTAATAAGGCCCTCAATTAATTTCTCATCATTCCCTTTTCCTCTAGTCCTTTTCTGTAATTGCAATGGTTTTTAATCAGTTCAATGTAAACGCATTTATTGACCATATATAATCATTTATTCACTTCATGAAACCTTTTGATTAGTTTAAACTATTTGATTTGTAGATTTTTAGATAATAACAAATTCCTAATTTGCTCCTTTAATTAATTTAAAATATAAGCAATTCTAATGCTATCTTTTTGGGGTATTTGAGATTTACTTTTCTATGTAACAATTATGTTTTGTATGGACTGATAAGGTTTTTTTTCCCCTTGGACTGCCAATTGCAGAAGTGTCCTTGATGAAGGAAAAGAGAAGTTCTTTTTCATAGTCACATCACATTAAGCCTGCGGCAACTATTCAAGTAAGCTCTTGAATGAAGATAAGTTAAATTACATATATATTTTATTTTCTACTAATTTCAATGTCAAACCTCTTAGATATCCTTAGGGGATGACTTATACACAAACTAATGATATGTTTAGGATTCAAACTAATGTGTACAGATTCAAACTAATAATAAACAATTTTTAAACTCGAATATATTTCAAGCAAATCCAGTTTTCATATATAGGTTAAGAGCTGCTACTTATTGCTAAATTTAGAGCAAATGTTAAGTATATGAAACTTTGAAATATAATTTCTCCAAAATAAATTTATTGCATTGTTGAATTTTAAATAAATTTTACCAAAATAAATTCAATTGATGATTTCTAATTTATTAATAACCTTTTACTTCACATGATTCATAACAACAACAAGAAAAACTTAATATAAAATATTTGTTTTAAAATAAATAAATAAAAGACGGCCGACGCGCCAGCGCGGACTTTCCCCTTTGTAAATATTATTTTTATAAGTTGCAGAATACTTACTTAAAATAACACAAACAAACATCCTACTTTGCAACTATTTCTAAAGTTATTTAAGAATGACATAGTATTTCTAAAGTTATTAAAGAATGACATATCAAAATATCAAAATTAAAACAGAAACAGAGTAAGAGGCAGAGATATTACAAAATAAGTGCACATTGGAGTGATTAAGGACGAGAAGAGGCGGCGCTGATATAAATTTTGGTAATAAAGCAATATTTGTTAGTTTCTAGGATTATTATTATTGTACATCACGTTTCCTAGTTTGAATGGGATTAAAAATAGAAAGCACTCAATATATATAAAGCAGATCCCACCTCTCAGATTTTATGTGGGATTTTCTCGTTGAACAAGTATTGTCGAGATCTTTCTTTTTTTTTCTCCCCCAGAAAAACAACGACTCTGAGTTGGAGAAATCAAGATGAGGAAGAAGAGTCCGGCCGTTAAGAAAAGAAACAGAACCATATGGGAGCATTGGCCAATTGATATTATCAACAATATACTTTGCCAATTGCCAGCCAAATGCTTAATACGTTACAAGAGTGTTTCAAAAGAATGGAATGCCCTAATTACTCAAGACTCGTATTTCATCAATTCTCATCTCCAACAACAAGCTGCCAACGATATCAGCCTCATCTTGGTCGATAGAGAGAGAAGCAATTGCCTGTATTCAGTAGACTTGTATTCTTTTGATTCTTTTGATACAGTTGCCAGCTGTCTGAAATTGCCGACAAATATTACTGAGGTGGTCGGTTCATGCAATGGGCTAATCTTAGCCTTAGCCAAATCCGAAACTCATAAGGATCATCTCCTGCTATGTAATATTTCAACCCAAGAATACAAGATTTTACCGAATCCTCTTCCAAGTAAAATCTCAGGATTTTATGGATTTGGATATGACTCAATCAATGATGATTACAAGATTTTGAGGATTCAACACGAACAATCTTTATATCCACATGCTCCTATTTATAAGACTCAAGTTTACAGTCTTAGAGGAAATACATGGAGGGAAGTGAGAGGGAAAAACCCATATCGGATTTGTATCCGAGTCCAACCTCGAGCACTGAATAGTAGTATTAATGGTGCCGTCCATTGGTTAGGGGTCAATTCCATATGTCCACCATTGTATGCAACTTTAATTGTTGCTTTTGATCTTGGGACAGGGAATTCTCGTAAGGTTCCATTACTTGAGGGCATGATTGGCGGAAGGATGTGTTTGCGTACCTTGGGAATACTTGGAGGCTGTCTTTGTGTCACGACTTGTCCTTGTGATTTCTTGTCATGTTCTGAGTTAGATTTTTGGGTCATGGAGGATTACATGGTGAAAGAGTCTTGGACTAAGCTGTTTACAATCGTACAACACGGAAAGAGCCCCTTGAAACCTCTGGCTTATGATGATGAACTTGTTTTGATACAAGAGAATGGTGATGTGTTTTGGTATGATTATGAAACTAAAGAGAAGTTTGAGGCAAATCATGGTTTATCTGAGCTGGGAAACCGTTTCAAGCTTCAAGGAGTTATTTGCTCAAGAACCCTTGTTTCTCTAAGTGCATATGGAGATGCAGTGATTGAGACCCCGGCCACAAGCAATCATAATAAAAGGATCAAGGCATGTTAGTGACTTTAGAATCAATATTTTTTTTCTTTTTTGTTTACTGATTTAATTGTAATATTCATCTCTCAATTCTATTTTTGGCATCCTATTTAGTATTTACTCCAAAAATATCTAACGTGATATCTCAATTTTCAATTTATTTATGCTTTGAGACTCTGGTTATAAAGCACTATCTCCAATAATTGATTAACAATCGAAAAACAGCTCTAACACATCTTGCAATGGATTGGCAATCTGATTTGCAATTACAGAACATTCCTGTTCTTCTGGTTTGTTTTGAGAGCTAAATTTGATTGTTCTGACTTCTTTAAGTATGAAGAATTGCGTTTTCAAGAACAGGGCACAATATAAACAAATCAAAGAAAAAGAAAACAGGATCATCAAGAGAATCAAAAAGGAGGACTTGCCCTCTGAATTACATATAATTGGTTCTGTTTCAAACAGAGTAGATAATATAATACTTTGAACTTTAGCATTTTTAAATTGGCTAAAGAGATATTGTTTTGTTTGAAGGCTAACCGCTAATGCATTCTTCCAATCCCAGACTACAAAAATTTCAAGCGCCTTTCCTATTATAAACCAAAATCAAATCTGGAATCTGGAATCTGAATCGCAGGTGGCTTTTGCTTTGAGGTGTAATTTAAGCACTTGCATCTTTTAAATAGACAACAAGACGGAATTTATTAGTAAAACAATAAGTTCATTTAAATATAATTTGTATACTATTAGATAGAGATTCAATAAAATATAGCATCTTGTTATTGCATCAAGTTAAAATTAAAAGAAAAAATGGCCCTGTTGTCTTGTCCCATTAGACTTAGGATTAATTAGTAGATGCATATATAAAGTAATTATGTCTTCCCTATCTTTTCATTAAGAACTCAACCATGGAGGAGCATTGGGCAGATGAGATAATCAGCTGCATCCTCTGTTTCTTACCAGCCAAGACCATAATACGTTTCAAGAGCGTTTGTAAACAATGGAATTTACTTACACAATGCCAATATTTTATCAAATCTCATCTCCAACAAGCTTCAAAGACCAACAACGATTTCAGCCTTATTCTGGTCAACCGTACGATTTGCAGTAAGAGTCTCAGTTTTATGCACTCAGCAGACTTGGATTCACTGGATGACCATCTAATTACCGAAACGAATTCGCCAATGCTAACCTTCAAAGATCGGTATACAATAGTGAATGTGCTTGGTTCATGTAATGGCATAGCTCTAGTCTTAGCCCAATCGGAAGAAAAACCTTATCAGCTGATATTATGGAATGTTTCAACTCAAGAATACCAAGTTTTGCAGATGTCTCAAGAAAAAGTCTTGAATATAAAAAAGTTGCAATCTGGTATCCAATGGGTCTTCTATGGTTTTGGCTATGACTCAACTAATGATGATTACAAGATACTAATCCAATTTCGCCGGTCGGACCAAATGGGACATAGGGATCCTATAATTCAAAAACATATTTACAGTCTTAGAAGCAATTCATGGAGAAAAATTAAGAACAACCCTTTTCCTATTCATACTCAAGCTCAACATGGAGCACCTAGTTATGGTGGTTCAATCCATTGGTTAGCAGCTACGGATTTATTAGCCTTTCCGACATTGATTGTTGCTTTGGATCTTGGGACGGAGGAATATTGTTTTGTTCCATTGCCTGAGAATATTGATCAAAAATCATCAAGTCATTTTGGTACCTTGGGGTTACTTGGAGGCAGCCTTTGTGTGACGAGCATTTTTCGTCTCCTTGATAAATGTAGAGTTGATGTTTGGGTCATGAAGAATTATATGGTGAAAGAGTCTTGGATGAATCTGTTTTCGTTTTTACAAAATGGGATCGATCCCATTGTGAGAGTGAAACCTCTAGCTTTTTTTAAGAATGATGAAGAAGATGGCAGAGTTCTTTTGGTTGAAATTATGAATGACAGAGTTTTCTGGTATAATTATAAAACTGGGAACAAGGTTGATCAGATTGATGGTTTAAGGAATTTTATGGCCAAACATGTTTGCTTAAGAACACTTGTTTCGTTAAGTAAATATGGAATGGTTGATGATGGGATTAGGAAGCGGCTAATCATTCAAGACAAAAGCAAGCAGAAGAAAAGGAAGACATGTTAATATTTGGATTAAATAATTTCAATGTTTAAACTTGTGTGTGATGTTCCTTAGGACTCTGTTTATTGCTCTTTATTTATCGAGATTGGCAGTAATTAAGAAAAGGGTTTATTTAAATTAGCAATTGAGACATAATTATTTACTTCCTCTCTGTTTCTTTTCAAGTGTTGTGATTGTGTTGTTTGTAGATATTGTCCACATTGCATTCTTCTTCTTTATTTAACTAATACTAAGAAAGAGCAGCCAAAAATGAAAAAAAAATGAAATGTTAGTTGGATTTTTTTTTTTCCGAGAAATAAACTTTTTGATTAATGAGATTGAGATTACAAACGCAAAGAAACACCCGTACACCGCTAATTGGAATCTCATAATACCTAGAAACTAGAAACTATACCTACCTACAAACCAAATAAACAAACAAACAAATTACAAATTAAATTCACACATGATCCAACTGGAACTAAGAGTCCAGTACCCTACCATCAAGGCAAATGCCAAATGACGGATTTTTTTTTTAATATCAAAAGGTTTGATGCAGGTGAATCCTAGAGCCTGTTTGTTTTGATGTAATTTAATCACTTCCTATAGAAAGTATATGGTAGGAAAAAACTTTAGCATGTTTGGTTATTTTTTTAAGAGAAAGTTTAGGGTAAGAAAGTTTAACTGACCCAAATACTTTCTCTTCAAAGTGAGAAACTGCTTTAATACCTAGGAGGTGCTTAAGCACTTTCTCACTTCTCTCATGAAAGTAATTTTAAGACAAAATTACTTAAAAGGACCTTATTTTTAAATTTAAAATATCCATCAAAGGGTATTTTAATAAATTTAACTTTACTTTCTTAGGAATTTAATTTAAACTTTAGAGGTTAAACAAACATGCTAAAGTATTTTCTCAAGAAAAAACTTTCTAATCCTAAACTTTCTATAGAAAAACTTTCTACCTTTTTATTTTCTATAGAAACTTCCAAACGGGCTCCTACATTAATTGGAATTCAAAGCTTTAAAAAAAAAAGATTCAAAGTAAATTTTGGATACGGATATTAACAAATAAAAAAAAAACAATTCCTTTAGGGTTGGATAGCTTTCTTTTTATTCACCAAAAAAAATAGCTTTCTTTTTGTTGAAATTTTCTTTTTAAAAAAATCTTTATTCAGTTGCATATTAGTAAATTTTTGGTCTGAAAATTTTTTATTTTTTTGTTTAAAAAATTAAAGCTTTTACTTATTTATATTATTTTTTTATATATTCAGATTTTTTTTACTATATTTAAAAGTTAATAGTAGATTTTTCTTTTCTTTTTTTTTTACCAAACCTCCTAATCGGATAAGGAACAAACAAAGTAAACACAAAAGAAAAAAAAATTGAGGATAAAATAAAACGGAGTATATATGTAAGACATTACTGTTTTATTCCTGTTCTGTCTGGGTAAACTTTTTCCTTCTTAAATATAAATAAATTCTGTTCCTTGACCGCCAAAAAAAAAAATTCTGTTCCTTTGATTCCGAGTTGTGACTGAAGCGAAGATGGATAAGCCTGTACCAGGTGATGTAATTGTCGATATTCTACGGCTCCTCCCATCAAAGACTTTGGTGCGATTGAAGTTACTTTCGAAGCATTGGTGCTCCCACATCTCCACCTATCCGAAAATCGCATCACTCAATCCCTCTTCCGCCGCCAAATCGCGGAAGGCGCTTTTCCTTATAGGTATAGGGGTTGAGGAAGTGAAGAAAAATTTTCCAGAAGAATATGAATTATGGACTAAAGAGATTGAAAGCTGGGCCAAAAAACTTTGATTTTTGGGACATCTAAGAACCCCAGGTGGCTTTTCTAACCTTCTTGATTTGGGGGAAGGGCAAAAAGGCTTGGAATTGCAGAATACAATTTAATGTTTGTGCTGATTTGGGATTTAGGGTTGCTTCTGTTAATTTAAATAAATCTATGTGTATTTGCTTATTAGATCTGTAATCATCGATATTGGAATACAAATTTCTAAATTTCAATTTTTCCCAGAAAGGAAAAAAAGAAATTTGGGTTCCATTTATTTCAGTAGAATGATTTTATTCTCTTTTTTGTTTTTTTTTTTTTCATTATATAAATTATATATACTCTTTACTCGCAGTTTTGAAGGGTTTTTTTCCTCTGTTTTTGGTTTGTTCTTAGTTCTTACCCTTCTTTTTCCCAATAATCTGTTGTTTAAATCTCGTTTTCCCCCTAATTATTGGTATATATATCCTAAGTGGGGAACAGATTTTCAGATTTAGTTCTTTGCTTGATAGATTAGACTCATTAGAGAGATTGGTGCCAAAAAAAAAAAGACTCATTAGAGAGATTATGGGTATTGAATTAGCAATCAGGCAGAGACTAAAGGCTGCTTTTTGGCTGATAAAAAAGCTTCCTTTGGTAATTTTTGTTGCAATATCCCAAGGATCCAACCCTCCAATGAAGAAATCTTGCTTGCTTGTGTCTTTGAGAATATGTATTATTATATTCAAGTGTAATTAGTAGGATAACAAGGTCATCTATGAATCTGACTCTTGAGGCATGCAGTGATGAATGCAATACAGGAGAAGGGTGCTGTTCAATAGTTGCTGATTTTAAGTTTCTTTTGTCAAAATTTTGAGTAGGTTCAGTTTATGAAATATTAAGCTATTGTGGAAATTTTGAGTAGGCTCAGGACGCTCCCATCTTGTGTAGTGTATAGAGAATGTGTATAGAGTTCTTTTACCATCTCTGTATTGTGACATAGATGCTTTCTTCACAAGACATCAGTAGTTTGATAATTTATACTTTCCCTCAGAGCTTGAACAGATCCTACTTGCTGTTAATTGGCTTTAATTACACAGGCTTGTAAAGTAGTTGTGTAAATCATTCCACTCGAAATTAAAGCCATATTCCTCTGTTTTAAGTTTCTTTATGCCTGTTGAGTTTAGAGAGTCTTCCATATTATAAATTGTATGTATTGGGGCATGAACACAAGTCTTCAGGCCATCTATGTTGCAGATTGGGCACACTGAGTTTTGATTGTGTTGCATAGAGTTCTTTTACCGTCTGTCTGTTGTTAGATAGTTTTTCTTTCTTGGCAAAACATTAGTACTATGAATGGTATTGTGGCTGAAAAGATTGTAAAGGTAATGGTTCCTGTCTCTTTGGTTTCTTCAGAACATTGTACCATGAGAATGAGTCTTGGACTAAGCTGTTTACAGTGGTATGAGGAAAAGTCCTAATGCATTTCCTTTGGCTTGTTCAAGTTGTGGTGTGTGATAAACTTCTTTATAATGAATATGATGAACTACTAAATCCGTTCGATAAGAAGAAGAAAATTTGCCAGAGGGTTAGTAATATAGGATTTGTTGTGGCTGAGATGTGTTTAAGAATCCCCTTTTCAGTTAGTGCTTATAGAATGAGCAAATGAAAAGGCCAAACCATGATGGATATAATTAAATGGGTAATTATTTGATACACTGTAAATTTTGGACTCCACAATTGGCCATATTAAATATACTATGCAGTGAAATTTAAGAGGAAATTTCTATCTTCCAACTGAACTCACTTGCTGATTTTATCTGAGGTAGATTAGTTTGACTTTTCTCTTTAGAGTTCAGGAAGTTAAGAGTTATTGTTTGTATAAAAAACTTTGTAATTGAGTTTAATATGAACTAAAATTCTTTGATTGTTACGCCCCCCATCGATTGAAGAGATTTCCTTGAACCCTAAATTACCTTTTTCCATTGCTCCAACCACAATTTACTTTGATTGTTGAGTTTTATGAAGAAGCTGAGGCATACGGCATCAGTACCAGTGCCAGATGTGTTGCACAAGGACATTCTATCCTTCTTACCAGTCAAGACTCTGATGCGTTTTAGGTGCGTGTCGAAACCATGGAGCTCTCTAATTAACGATCGTGATTTTTCCAAATCCCATGTCCAACGCTACATCAATGGCGGCATTAATACCACCAACGAGTTCACCCTCCTCATTCCTTCTTCTCTGGGTTTATATTGCATGGACTCAAACTCGCTAGGTAATATTGTAAAACTCAAACCCCCTCTCCAAACATCCCCTGTCGATACAATAAACATAATCGGATCTTGCAGTGGCTTAGTTTGCCTCATCACTTCTTATAACTTTGATATGGTCATTTGGAACATGTCTACTAATGATTACCACAAAGTCAGATATCATGATAATTATGTCTCCCAATGCCCCATAACATTTTTCGGATTCGGTTATGACCATGAATCTGATGATTACAAAGTTGTCAGAATTCTAGATTTCCTCCCTACTTATCCGCACCAAACTTTTGACGTACAAGTTTATAGTCTCAGAAGCAATACATGGAAGGAAATTGGATCATTCCAAATGGTTCGTTTTTTCATGGATATGGTGGAAAACCCAGTGTTTGTTTCTGGAGCTCTGCATTGGTCTGCATATTCTAAAGCAGAATCTGGGCTTCATTCCATCCTTGCTTTCAATCTCGTGGCCGAAAACTTCGTCGAGGTGCCGCGTCCTGCCTTTCTGGTTTCTTCACAACATTGTATCACATTTGGGGTGCTTGAAGGTTGTCTTTCTATTAGAGTTTCGCAGTTATGTTGTCCCAATCCAACTGAAGTTGAAATCTGGGTCATGAAAGATTACATGGTGGTGGAGTCTTGGACTAAGCTGTTTTCAATTGGTGTAAGGGCGCCGAATTTTGTTGACATTCCTATGGCTCCTTTGGCTTATTCAAATTGTGGTGATAAACTTCTGTTTCATGAATATGATCGACTTTATTGGTATGATAAGAGGAAGAAAATTTACGAGAGAGTTGGTGATCAAACATTTATTCAGCCTGAGATGTCCTTACGAAGCCTTGTTTCGGTTAGTGCTTACAGAGAGAGCAATTAATTGAAGACTTGGCCAAAATTACCATAATGGAGATATAGGAAATTTCTATCTTCCTTGCTCTAAAAGAGCTAGTTTTCTAAACATTTCATTAGATTATAAATCAACTCAATTTTAGTTGCTCAATAAACATCTTCATCCTACTTTTATCTCCAACAATTAAAATTCATGTTGGAACCCCTTTTAATTTTATTTTTGATCTTGGTACTTGCATATCATCATTGGGAGTAGGCATCAATCAGTCAAGAGAGATTATTAGGTGGACCGGGTCTACCAGTCAGCCGTGGTCCCGATCAATAAGATTTTGACAAATCAAGGTTTTTCTTACAATTTCTAAAACCCTAGCCAATTGATGTCCTAAATTTAGGGACTTACCCTGTAAAACTCATCTAGTGAAACTAGGGCTAACCCTGGTGCAAAATTTGTGCCTGAATTTTAGGAAGAAATCTTACTTGTCAAAATCTTATTGGTCGGGACCACGAATGACATGGTGAACCCGATCCACCTAATAATTTCTCATCAGTTAATAAGTACTTACTACTATTTGACTTTAATTCTCTCTTAAAAAGTACGCATCAGCATGTGAAATATTTATTTCTCAAATAAGTACAATTTCCGGAATGGAATATGTTATCTACAAATTAGAGCCTCATTAATTTCCCCATTCTTGCTTGATCAAACCACTATAGCGCTGTAAGAAACCTAAGTGCAGAAATGGCCATATAGCATTGAATGGGTTTCAGTATGTATAGGAAATAGAAAATGTACTCCTAGTTGGGGGATTTGGGATTTTTGAATAAGCATTGAAGCTTTTATCTATAAATATAGCCTTCATTCCCCACTCTGTCTTGAACAAAATACAGCTGAGCTATCTCTAAGCAACTCTTCTTGCCACTTATTTCTTGCTTCTGTTGTAATTTCGGATATTTCAGGAATTAACCAAACAAATAATTAAAGCGGAAACAACAAAACAAAATTTTTTTTGGACCTATATCACAAATCTGCATTATCAAATCAATCAATTACAATCAACAATTATAACAATCTCTCTAGCAAACTCTCAATCTAATCAACCCAACATGGGTGATTCTCTCATAACAACCTAAAGCTATCTTAGATTTCTCTTACAACAATACAACTCTTTCTATCTCACACACACACACACACAAATCTAAACTGAAACTGCTTATTTATACTAACACAAACTTGGACTCCAAGAATCCCTTTCCTATTAGGATTCTTGTCCACCAATCAAAAAACTCTAGAAAAATCCTAATCCAAATCTAATTAGGAATTGGGTCAAAATCCTAACAATCTCCACCTTAACTCAAATTTCTTCATCAAAGCTTAATTGCTCCACCCTATAACCAAATCCACAAAAGTGACTTTCTTCTTTGTTGGCAAATCCACATCATTCTTCTCAATTTGATGTGAAGATACCGATCCATCTCCTCTAATTGTGCTTCCAATCAACTCATACAAATTCTTCGAATTCTTCACTCCTTTCATCACAATCATTGAACTTTTGGTGATCTTCAAGCCTCCACCTTGGCAAGAATATCCATAACCCAAGCTATCCAACTTTCCAAGCGAAATCAAATTCCTTGTAAAGTTTGGAACATACCTCACATTCCCAAGCATCTTGACACTTCCATCATGCAAACGAAGTTTCACACTCCCAATGCCTTCAATTTTTTCTTCACCATTATTAGCCATGTAAACAGGCTTATCACACTTCTCAAGCTTCGAAAACCATTCTTTCTTTGTGCAAATATGTTCAGAACGAGCAGAATCAAACACCCACATATCTCTAGTATCTTTTTTTTCTTCTTGCACCATCAAAACAACATCTTCATCAGAATATTCCTCACTTTTAGCAGTATCAGCAGCAGCAACATTAACACCACCCTTATTATTCTCTTTAGATTTCATGAAATCCCCCAAATCTTCCATTAACTTCTTGCAGTAGGCTTTTATATGCCCCATCTCATGACAATAATAGCACTCATTGCTACTCATATCTACCCTTGGCCTCGAACTTGATCTTCCTCTTTCATTGAATCTACCCTTTGATCTTGCATCATTCTTATAATCTCTTCCATTAAATCTTCCACGATCCACCATCAGAGCACCATTCTCTTCATCTTTCTTTTTAGTTTCTTTCAATCTATCATACTCAAAAATTGCAGAAGTCACATCTTGCAAGCTCAGGGTTTTCCTACCAACCATCAAAGCTCTAGTCACAGGATCATACCTGTCGGTAAGAGAATTAATCAACAAAACTGCTTTATCAACCTCTTTCATGACTTCATCAACACTTGCCAGCTGAGTAACCAATCTATTGAACTCGTTTAGGTGTGCCCTTAAACTTTGTTCCCACCTTCATCTTCAATCCAAATAATTCTCTGTTCAAACACAACATGTTAGTAATCGATTTTGACATATAAATCGACTCCAACTTATCCATCAACTCCTTTGGGGTTTTCACATCTAACACATCATACTTAATTTCAGTAGTAAGAGACAAACAAATTGTACTTACTGCTCTTCGTTGAATATCTCTCCACTTGTTGTCATTCATCGCAGAAGGCTTATCAGCTTCAAGCGCATCTCCTAATCCTTGTTGTACTAACACATCTGTTACCGTACTCTGCCACATCTGAAAACTGTTCGTTCCATTAAACTTCTCAATCTCAAACTTCAAAGTTGATCTGCTGCTTTCTGTCATCTTCAATCAACCTAGCTCTTGATACCACTTGTTGTAACTTCGGATATCCCAGGAATTAACCAAACAAATAATTAAAGCGGAAACAACATAACAAAATTTTCTTGTGGACCTATGTCACAAATCTGCACTATCAAATCAATCAATTACAATCAACAATCATAACAATCTCTCTAGCAAACTCTCAATCTAATCAACCCAACATGGGTGATTCTCTCACAACAACCTAAAGCTATCTTAGCTTTCTCTCACAACAATACAACTCTTTCTATCTCACACACACACAAAAATCTAAACAGAAACTACTTATTTATACTAACACAAACTTGGACTCCAAGAATTGCTTTCCTATTAGGATTCTTGTCCACCAATAAAAAAACTCTAGAAAAATCCTAATCCAAATCTAATTAGGAATTGGGTCAAAATCCTAACAGTTTCAATAGTTTCCATCTCACTCTTGTTCGATGGCAAATACTAATAGCAGTGATGAACTCGTTCGTCCATTAGCCAACTACCCTGAAGACATATGGGGTGAAGACGTTTTTTGTCCATTCCATTCAATAACTCGGTAAGATTTAATTTGTCTTAACCTTCCTAATAGCATGAAAAGATTAGAATCCTTTTAAAGGATTTACTCTGTTTTACACCCATTCCTTGATGTTATATATATTATCTTCACAATTTTAATTAGTATTATACAAAATTAATTGCTTTCATTGTAGGAGTTTGATCATACTCCAAAGAAGTGGAAGCTTTGAAAGAAATGGTGAAGGACATGTTGATGGATTCTACAAGTGGTGTAATAGAAAAAGTGTTTCTGGTTTATTCTCTATACCGCCTAGGAGTGTCATACCACTTTGAGAATGAAATTGAACATCACTTAAATCATCTTTTCAACTCATTACCTAAAGTACTTGATCAGACCAAAATCATACATCTTTTTATGGTCATTTTCTTATGCTTTTTGGGTATTTTATTCTTGATTATGCCTTATATTGGTTATATTTGTGTTTATAGGTGTTGACAAGAGGAAAAGTACAAAATCATCAATTTTGTACCTTTTTGGGACCTTTTTGGGTGATTTATGGCACAAGTATTTTCCATGCATGTTTTGGATGAAGATTGAAGCTATCATGTTCGTGATTGAAGAGCTTGAAGAGTCAATTTTATGCTTATCAAATTCATAAAGTTGATTGCTAAGAGTTTTCAAGGCAAAGGAGCAAAGATGAGTTCAAGGCAAGAAGACATGTCCAAGTACCGAGCTATGACACAGCTCATCTGGGTGATCAGGCGAAACACATGGGTCTTTAGACAAACCATGTGGGCACCCAGCTGGAGTCGTGACACTGCCCACCTGGGTACTCAAGCAAACCACATGGGTGCTCAAGGCAACCATGTGGGCGCCCAGGTGGAGTCGGGGCCCTTGTCCCGCGCGCGCCCAGCAGCCAGTGTCGACACTTCCATGTCGCTTCCTCTTGAAGCCTCTTCAATACTTTCCAGATTTGGCGACAGTTCGGGAAAACAGCCATAACTTTTAATCCATAGCTCCAAATGAGGCGTATGAATATGCTTTGGAAAGCTAACTCCAAGAGCTACAACTTTCGTGTTTTGGTCGAAACCCAGATCTGACTTTTTCATGGACGAAAATGCCCCTGAAGTCTGCAGACAGAATCGGTCTTGGGCCTGACTTGCGTTTTTAATGAATTGAGCCCATATAACTTATTTGGGTCAGCTTGAAGACATGGAGAAGAGCCCAGAACGTCCCTAGGGTTAGTTTAAGTCATCTAGAACTCTAAATTAAACCCTAGGCAGCCCCCTATATATACCCTCTTATCCTAGAACCCTAGAACAACTTCTACACAACTTTTCTCTTCTTATTTTCTAGGTTTTGCGGTTGGAGAGGAGGCAGCTGCCTCCTCCTCTTTTCCTCTTTCGTTTGTAAGTTTTCAATCTCTCCAATCCATGAGAGGTTAAACCTTTATACTTCTTTTTCCTAGATATTTTTTTTATCAATAAATTTATGGTGAGACTTTTGTTCTTAATAATTTGATTTTTCTGTTTGAATATGTTTCTTATCCCTGTACTTCATCTTATGTGTTTATGTTTTGATAGATTTGGATGGCCACTTTATCTTGATAAGTATGAATGCTATTGTTAGATTCAAGTTAGCTTGAGTCAAGCTAATATTGGTCCAAGTGACAGTTGTAATTCTAGGAGTCCTAGGTTCAATGGGATTATCAAACCTTGTTGAAATCTATAGGCCGAGATGGTAATAGATGTAGATGAGTTTGGTATTGATTTATCATGCATGCGGAAAAGTAAATCTTATGCTTGTTCTATGATTCTTCACAGGGTGATGTTTGATTAGAAACAATAGAAATTAGTTTTAGCGAGATGCGGACTAACTTTTATTAGCATGTTGGAGGGTTGAGTATTCCTCTCCTATACCAATTATTCAAGTGGAGTTGTTTAAGATGTTAAGAGGATTACTTTATTCCAATGAAAATTGATGTCTACGTCTTAGGCTATATATCGATTTGGAGTAATTTATGATTCTTAATTGATTCCAATTTAAGTCAAATTCATGCCTTGTGTCTATGATCCATGATTTATTTGATCAAAATAATTATCTAGAGGGAAAGAAGTATGTTTTCAATTAATTATTTTTCTCAATTTATTTTCTAGATCATTAGTTTAGTTTTATTTAATTGCTTTCTAGTTTAGTTTACCTATTTTGAAAACCCATAAAAAATCCCCTTTGGTAAGATTTTCTTTAGTGTGATTTGGCTTTAATTTGTTTCCTTGCCCTAGCTAATAGTTAAAGGTTTGCGGGGATTTATCTTGTGGTTTGTTCAACGACCGATCAGTACTCATTGATGATAATGACTATGACCTTCATACAGTTGCAGTCATATTTCAATTTTTTAGGTTTCATGGTTACAAAATGGTTGCTGGTAAGTCCAATTATATGTTAATTTAATGATTTAATAATAGACATTTTATGCTAGCTCCTGAACTTGTGAAAGAGGGAAAAATTAGCCTGTGAACTTTCAATTTTTTGAATTACATGAGCCGTACCAATTTCTGTTCAAGAGGGGTTAATTTGTCTGTTTTTTAGAAATTCATGTGCGCAATTGAAAATGAATGTTCAAGGGGTCATTAATTATTTGTCTCTTACTTAAAGTTTAGGGGCCAATATTATGTCTAATAAACCTTAATTTAATTCATGCAAAAAGCTGATTAATGTTATATATACTATACTACATATTATTTGAAACAACTAATAAAATTATTAAACGCCCCTTTTGAGGATCCATAAGGAGGCTCCATTTGAATTTTTTTTGTCCTTTTCTGTCTTTTCTCACTTGCCAAATTACTAAGAAGACCCTAGGTTAGTTTCCAATCAATTCTTGCCCTTGAGCCCTTTTTTTGTAATTATCTGTTTTCTTTCACACAATAAATGTTATAATAAATCCTATCCCCCCTATCTCTACTTAATTATTCTTTCACACAATAAATGTTATAATAAATCCTATCCCCCTATCTCTACTTAATTATTCTACAAAATAAATAATATTTTCTTTTAAGTTAGAACAAAGTTGTTAGATAAGATAGCTAAGGATCAGGATTTCAGTTGAGTATTTCTTAATTTACAAAGAATTTTCTATGATTTGAGTTGAGTATTTCTTAATTTACAGAGAATTTTCTATGATTTGAGTTGAGTATTTCTTAATTTACAGAGAATTTACAAGACTTAGCTAAGGCCTATGCTGTGTGGAAGCTCTTTTTAACGATGTCTATTAATGCTATTCAACCCATGAATTACAATTTAGAATTGTAACATTAGTGGGTTAGCAACATAAACGTTTAAAAGCTCTGATATAAAATTTCTAAGTAAAAATTAAAGTTAAATCTTATATCGATGATATGATCAGTCCATTATAGACAAGACTGTTTTTAGGGTTTATTTTAATTTGATAACAAAACCGAAGATGGTTAATCATCAAGTTATTGATTTGTTTTTCAATAATGTTAACTTAGCTAAAGATGCAATTTGTGAATTCTTAAGAGACCATAAACCATTTGTTTACAGTGATGCAATGTCTTATCAAACAACTAATAACAATTTCTAAATGTCCATATGAAGAAGAGAGTAAACTTAGTTTTTGTTTTAAGTGCTACACACTTTAGAGGATGAAACAAAATTGAAGCTATTGCACCTGTCCATGTACAAACTAATATTTATTATTTATTGCTAACTTTAGGGCATATACTCAATGTTAATAATATAGCTTTTTAAAGATGCAACACATTTAAAATCATAGTACTTTCGAATTTTCCTGCGCATCAAACAATTTAATTCGAATTAAAAAATTGTTTGAAGAAGTAGATAGAAGAACGTCCGACGCGCCAACGCGGGCCGATCCACTTGTTACTTAATTAATTATCAACTAACTCAATTATACTGTAATGGAATTTGAATTATGTATACAAACGTCTTGAGCAAATTCCAGGATGGTGGTAAGTTCAAGGAAGAGCTAACCGGTACTGATGTCAAGGGCATATTAAGCTTGTACGAAGCGAGCCATTTCAGAATGAGTGGAGAAGTTATTCTCGACGAAGCCCTTGCTTTTACGAGCAACAAGTTGCAGGAATCCTTGGCAAACCAAGCAAGTGATGATCATCTCCCTCCCCATCTTAGAGAACACATTGTAAAAGCCCTGTTCCGACCCTACCACCGTAGCATGCAAAGATATGAAGCAAAGCAATACATCTCTTTCTATGAAAATGATGAATCAAGGAGTGACGTGTTACTCAAGTTTGCTAAATTTGATTTCAACAGGGTGCAGATGTTGCACCAACAGGAAATCAGGGTCCTCTCAAGATAAGTTATTTGGTGCCTGTAAATAATCCACCCATATATAATAGGATCTTTTCCATGCATAATCTTTAAAATTGATTTATTATATATTGTTGCAGTTGGTACAAAGAAATAAACATGAAATCAAAGCTTCCTTTCGCAAGACATAGAGTGGTGGAGGCATTCTTCTATGCTGTTGGGGTATATTTTGAACCACGTTATGCTCGTGCCCGCAACATACTTATTAAACACACTCATCTCTTAGGTTTTCTAGATGATACCTATGAGGCGTATGGTTTATATGAAGAGCTTCAGTACTTCACCAATGCTATCAAAAGGTTGGCTTAATTATTTTAAGACCTCTTGTTTTCTATATTTGTTTTTACTTCTAAAAAAGTTGTAAATGAGGGTAGTTTACTTTCGGTATCAAGATAAATTGCCCAAAACCAATAGATAAAAAGGATTGGAGATAATAATAAGAAAAGTATACGCTAATAAATGATGGTAACTATGGGCCATAATCAGTTAGTGATTAATGTATGCTAGCTTTTTGGGAATTGGTTCGCACTACAACACAAATGGATTTTAAAGACATATATATTAGTCTCCAAAAGTTAATTATTTGCCTCTATAGGTTTTAGAGGCAAATATATTATCTGTTCTGTAAAGTCCAGTCGCTAAATGTATTTAGTGACATATTAGGGGCAAATAAATAAATGTCTCTGAATTGAATAATTAGAAACAATTTTATAAGTTTGTAATTGTGAATTAAGACACCCATTTATCAGTCTCCTTTGCCTTTAATTATAACCAATAGAGACGCATGTTTGTGCCTCTAATATTACATTTAAAGGCAATTATATTGGAAACTAAATATGAATTTTGAGGCAAAAATATTCATCAATAAATGAAATAGCAACAATTGCCCCTAAATGTACATTTTGTTTTCTTTTTCTTTTTCTTAGATTGGCCATATAAAAAGTGTGAAATAAATTGTTAATTGCACTGAAAGAACAAATACATTTAATTATAAAACCAAAATGTAATTATTCCTTCAACGTATTACAAACAAAAAGCAACTTAGTTCAAATAACCCAAAACTAAAGTTCGTTGGGATGCTCAAGTCAAGTATACAACAAGCTCGTTTCCTAAAAGTTTGATAGGAATTACAATAAAAAGGAGAAGTTCTACATATATATAACTTGCGAAAGTCATTCTCCAATATACCTCCAGACATCACCAGCAGTTGCAACTCCTCCAACAATTGCTTCCTCAAAAGTTGTTATTTTATCCAAAGAGCTCAAACCAAGAAGTTTGACAAACTCAATCAATTCATAATCATGTAGATAACCTCTAGTAAACAATAGAATTTCAGATAATATATTGTAGAAAAGTCAACTAACCTTTGCGGCACTAATTTTATCAGGCCAAGAAACACAATCCTCCAAGTCAACATTATCACTCAGGTTCATTTCAGCAGCACAAACCAGTCAATAAGAAAAATCACCTTAACACACCAAAAAAAATTGAAAAGTAACCATCCTGATCACAGATAGTGGAAAGAAAGAAGAATATGTAATAGTAGCCTACTTGCCTGGAAAACAAGCCTCTCATGCCTTCTACAAGGCAAAGGGAATTTAATCTTTCATTGAAGCCTTCCAGGATGAAGAAGTGCAAGGTCCAAAGTGTGTGCTCAATTGGTAGCCATTATTACCTTGAAATTCACAGTCTAATCAAATCTGTCCATCTACAAAAGGTTCATAGCAAAAGCAATATAATTTGGAAACAAAGAAATGAACTGTTCAACTAAATTTAAATATCAAGTTCCTAAAAATTTGCAGGAGAACATCCTATGCAGTGCAAACATTTCACTGCTGAATGAACCTGGTATTTATCACCATATCTTTTCACTGCTGCAGCAAACCAAAAATTCAAAATCATATCCATTCCCTACATTACAAAAGTGAAGTCACCTTCAATATCAAATATATAGAAATCCAGCTTTTCTTAT
Organism: Corchorus olitorius; assembly: GCA_001974825.2. Taxonomy (NCBI): domain Eukaryota; kingdom Viridiplantae; phylum Streptophyta; class Magnoliopsida; order Malvales; family Malvaceae; genus Corchorus; species Corchorus olitorius. The sequence goes on along the minus strand of AWUE01015791.1, from coordinate 19,464 downwards.
TAGCAACCATATAATTTACTTCCAATATGCACAAAGAAAAGTAATTTAGCACAACCTCCCTAAAGCTGCTATTCACTTCAATATAGGGAAAATTGAAGAAGGAAAACAGAGAGAAAATTCTTAAATTCACATAAAGTATACTTAAAAAGAATCATACAGACGTAACAATATATGAATGATCACTAGTGCAAACCTTCATCGCAGCTATATTGGCCTCAAAGTGTTGAGCACTCCTAAATTTTCGATTGTCACCATAGTTATCCACAGATGAATTTACAATATATATATCCATTAAATTTACAAACAAATGAAGAAAGAATCTAAAAGATTTAATCATACAAATTTCATATACTGGAAGCAAGCAAGAAGAAGACAACTTATTGTAAATTGAAAAATAATATACACAATCGAAGTAATCGCCAGAAGCTCTACAAGAAGGCTCATCGACAGAGGAATTATCACCATTGAAATATCTGTCAAAAGGAGTAACAATGATCAAGAGATTGAGATGTTAGGGTTTTAGCAGGGATTGGAATTGGGAGCGAAGTAATCAGTGGAAATAATAAAATCGAAGCAAGAAGGGAAGGAATTACTGAAATTGAACTAAAGGCCTTTATGATTTGTAATGGAGGCAAGATGTATAAGGCACTGATTTTGGGAAACTTGTTTGGAGCACGGGAAACGGTGAGAAAGTTGATTTTGGAGTGAGAGAGAAACGATGGAAAATAATTGGGGGAGTTAAAATGAAATTTGGAGTCAGTGAATCTGATTTTATTTTTAAGGAAGAGATTTTTCTTTGGGGGAGTTAAAGATTTCAAACAAATGAACCCTAAACCGTTTAAACTTCTAATCTAAAATTTTCCAAAACGTTTTTTTCTTTCTTCTATATACAATTCAACATAACTTGTGACCAATTTTTCTGCCTCTAAAAACTTAAAATTAGAGGCTTTTAAAATAAGGTCTCTGATAATTTAATTGGATTGTCTGTAAAAGTAAATTTTTTAGCAACAATACTTTTAGGGGCAATAAGAACACTGCAATTGCCTCAATAAATAATTAAGTTAATATGATTTTTTAGTAGAAAATAATACATGTTAATTAGTGGCAAATATCTTTATATATAGCGACCCATGTCCTATTTGTTTCCTAAGAGTTGTATTTAAAGGCAAATATACTAATTGCCCCAAATTGTCCGCCTCTAAAAGCCTCTTTTGTTGTAGTGTCGTGACTCTCAACTTATATATCTTACTCTTCAGATTTGATACTAGTTCAATTAATGACCTTCGGGAAGATTGGCTGAAAATTGTGTATGAAACTATCCTAAATGTTCATAACGAAGCAGAGGATCAGGTGCGCGAGGAAGGAAGATCCTACAGTGTCTCTTACGTAAGGGACGACGTACTACAAAATTAATTAATCCTGTTTAATTAATTATACTATACACAGTAATATTAATTAACTTTATAATTAGATGATTGCTTGAGTTTTGCGGACTATAACTTTTAACTTTTTTGTGGGTATGAATAATTAGTTCAAGAAATATACGATAGCTGAACATGTTGAGGCCCGGTGGAAGCATGAAGGATATGCGCCAACTTTTGATGAGTACTTGGAAAATGGATTGTTTACAAGTACAGCCCGTTTAGCTTTCAGTCAGATCATGATAGGAATGGAAAAAGCAGATAAAAATGCATATGAATGGGTCATGCAGAAGGATAACAAATTTATTAAGGGTCTTCAAATATCTACCCGTTTGTATAATGACATTGCGACTAATGAGGTATATTTTTCTTATTAGCCTTTTTTTTACATCACGCCTCGTAAACTTAAAATCGCGACAATTTGTCACTTGAATTTCCAAATTCAGGATAGCTAACTCCTTGTATATTTTTCAAATTCAAGATAATTTGTCCCCTAACGAAGGGGTCAAATTATCCTGAATTTAGTAAGATCAAGGGGCAAATTGTGGCGAAAACAGTTGATGAGGCAAAAAGGTTAATAAATCACTTTTTTATGTTTATATACTACTATTTCCTTCTCAACGTTGACATACTTGGATTCAAATCAATCTTGATTCTGAAAGGTGGAGGAAAAGAGGGGAATATTTAATACTGCATCACTCTCCTACATGAAGCAACATAAGGTTTCGAGAAAGGAAGCGACTAATGCATTTCGAGAGATGATTGAGGAGGCATGGAAGGTGATCAATGAGGGTAACATGAGGCCAACGCCGGTGGATTACGAAATTATGAGGGCAGGGCTTAATTATCAACGCATGCTAGATTTCGCTTACAGGGATAATGATGCTTACACAAAGCCGGAGAAAATTTTCAAACCTCTCATACTCGAAGTGTTGGTCCATCCCATACCTCTTTCGTAGGCAAATTTTATATAAATGTGGGCGTTTGGTAATAAACAGACAAATTTTATATGGATTTGTCTTTGTTATGTTTTTAGGGCTTGACCTTAGTTTTACTTGCATCATGCAAGCAGATCTAGCAGATTACTCCATAATAAAGCTTTTTTCCCATTTCCTTAAAATATTTGTCTTAATTTGTGTTATATTGATCCCGATTCAACATACAGCACTGAGGTGTCAGAGGAGGTTTTTTTTTTTTTTTTTTTTTTGAAAAGATCTCGCTAGGTATATTACACTTTTTCCCATTTCCAAATGGTTTATTGCTCAAAAAAACTCCTGAACTTACACAAATCGGCCAAATAAGCCTCTGAACTCTAATTGTAGCCAAATAAGCCCTAAACGCTTTAGAAAGGCCAAATAAGCCCTTTTTAGACGGCTAAATGCTGAAATAAGAACTAAATGTTTCAAGATTTTCTCGAGAAGGATCAAAATGAGGATCAAAATACACAATTCCAACATATTAAAACACATAGAACTTTTTACAAATTAGGGAATTTTTATATGAAAACCAATGCTTCTCATGCGTAAACGTTAAATTTGATAGAAAAATAATATTATCATGTTAATTAAAAATCAAAGCCTATTAATCAAAATAAATTCATTAAACGTAATATGATATAAAATTATCGTGTGCTTTTTATTTTATATATATCGATCTCACACACTAGTATTAATTTATATTGTATCCAATCTTATCTTATCTTACTATCTTACTACTATATAAAATCACGAACTCAAAAATATTAATTGGGAAATTTCTAAAATACCCTTAATATTATAGTATAAAACTTTTTAAATTTATATTCTTTTTAGTCATTATACTTCATATATATAGTATTATAATACAATAATAATTTTTAATTATAATATTTATTTTTTTAATTAATATATTTTAATTATTTCCTTTATGTTGGATACTTTTCTTTTTTGTAAACGATAAAGCTGGATAATAATTCACCGCTCCTCCTTTTTTTTTAATTTTTTTTCTCAATTCTCATTCAATTCATATCCACGATTAAAGCTCAAGCTCTATCTTATAGATGACCTTTATCAGTTTGACAAACTAAAAAAGAAAAAATCAAAGCAATAATATTTGTTATAGTTTGTCTGATTAAGAAAAGTTAAGGTGATAGCAAAAGGAAAGATTTATATTCTGTTGAAGTTCGGAATGAAAGTTAAAAACAATGATACATCTTATGTTTGGTTCGTGGTATCTTAGGTATCATGTGGAAATGTCATTCACACTACTTTCCTAGGAATGTTATTTGAGTGGGAAAGTATAATTTACGCAACCTTAGAGAATTCGTTTTTTTTTTTTTTTTTTTGTAGAGTACCGAAAAACTGACCAAAAAGTATTACACATAGATAAAAACGGGGTGACCGACCCTAACAACATCGGCCATAATAAGGCAAAGAAGCTGCTCAGGTGGACTATCCAGTCTAAGCAGGCCTAAAGGTTTGGAAAGACTCCATTTTGCGATCCAGTCTGCACAGCAATTCTTCTGTCTGGGGACGTAGTTCATCTTCCAATCAGTGTGCTTCATGACAATTTCTCTAATATTGGAGATCATGTAAAAGTAAGGGTGGTTCTGGTTACATCCTTCGGTGATTAGTTTCACCGTGTTGAGCGAATCGGATTCGATTATCAATTTATCCACCCTTTTCTCATTCGCATAATGGACTCCCTGGTATACAGCCCATAATATAATTAAGCCAAGTCAATGCCGCAGTTTCCTATGTGGTGGGCAAAACTTGCAATCCAGTAACTTTCCATGTTTCTGAAAATTCCCCCTGCTCCTGCATTGCCATTTAGTTGATTCCAGCTACCATCTGTGTTCAGCTTGTTGCACTTAAAGTCACGGTGGATAACAATAGGCACAGCATGCTCATGGAGGAACTCAAGTGCTAGCTCTAGCACAATCAAGGGCTACCCTTAACCGGGTTCCCCTATCCAACAGCCTATATTGACTGCTATGATTATGAAGATTAGAAGTCTATGGTGCTGGTCATCATAATAGCCTAAATCTCCACTAAGTGAGGAGACAGGCGGCTTAATAGATCCACCTGCAGAATAAAAATGTGATTACTATAGTTCAATTCAAACCCCATGTGCAAGACTTATAGTTAATCTCTCTATATATAGTATAAAGTTTTAGTATATAAATGGAAGATAGCTAAATTAAGATTTCTATGCATAATGACAGTATAATATATATAGTATTGTTGACTTTATGATAAGATATCAGTAATTTAAAAAGACCAGAAGAATGGAATTGTAAACTAAAGAAGAGAAATAGTATTAAAAAGATATCCCCAAGATCAAATTATATATAAATTCCATAAACACAATGATCAAGAACTAATCAGAAGAAAAGGCAGAATTCTGTCACCATTTGAAGCATTCAAAGTTACCTGAAGGCCTACCAACAAAATTCTGAATTCCTTAAACAGGCAATCCTGCTGGAAGATTCTGATATTTCCCTAGATTTATTGCCATTCTTTAAACTATTATGTCCATAAATCTAAGTCGGAGCACAAATTTGATCAAACAAATAACAACACCAACTTTACTTCTTAATGATCACGACCTTAAAGTACAAGTTAAACAAAAAGCTCTCACTAGAGAATTCTTTCTGTTTGTATTTAAAAGCTTAAATGTGAATAAACTTGGAACTTAAACTTGCATCTGCAGCAGGTTGCTTCAAATCCTCCGATCTTCATAGTCTTCACCTGCTGGATTTGTGATAGATCATACACTTTTCTTTTTTTGGTTGTGCATTTCTTACCTCTTACAATGTTATTGTAACTCAGACCCTAAGGAAGTTCACTCTAATTTCATTACCAAATCTAATTCAGGAGAAACTATTGACATATCATATGCTCCACCATACTTAACCTCACCAGAACTGCTAGGACCTTTGCCGTTTATGTCAGTAGAGCACCTCTCATTTCTATCTCTAACACTATTTCATTAGAAAATATTCTAATGCCACTGATTAGAATAACCTCAATATTAATCATTCCATGCATGAGCAGCCATCCCATAAGATTTGCAACATCAAGACATCATCAGCAATATGAAAAAGCTCAAATTAATTTCATTATCACTAAGCAAATTTCAGATTTTACTACGGATAAGGTAGTAAATTTTGTTGTAGTTAAGTAGAGCTGGCAATTGGGCGAGTTCGGGTTAAATCGGGTTCGGGCTCGGATCGTGTTCGGGCTCGGGCTCGGATTTGATTTCAATTCGATATTCAGAGTGCGATCTGAATCCAGTTCATCCAGGTTCAAGTGTAAGCTCTTTTTAAAGATTTTTTTAAATAAAAATAATTGTTTTATCTTTTATATTATAAGTTTATTAATAATATATAATATAATAATATAATATAATATAACATTATTATCAATATATATAAAGATTGAATAATTGTTAAAAATTACTAACAAATGATTAATAGCGAAAGAACAGTCTCATCCATAGAGACATTCAGAGAGTCCCGAAAACTCGACCACTCGTTGAAAAATGAAAACCCTTCTTCAGAAAGACTACGGTTACCGACCATTATTAAGTGACGTGCAACATTTAAATTAATTGAATTAAATATAAAATACATATACTTAATTACTAATTTAAATTAATTAATGCTAATCAATTCTAAATTATTGCAAATTAAAACAAATTAAGCATTAAATTAAACAAATAATTAAAATGAAAGTCTCAAATTAAACAAATTAAAAGTTGATAGACCCTTAATTGAACCACTAAAGAATTTTGGGGATTGAACTGAACTAAAATAAGGGACTAGATTGAACAAGGATAGAACTTTCGATTTAAATCTTTGCTTCTGTTTCATCATATGCATGCTAGACTCTTTATTTGTTTAAAAAAAATTAAAATTTCATGTATTTAATTAATTATACTTTAATTAATTATAAGGGTACTTTTTAGTCTTTTGCTTTAACTTATATATATACTAGATTTTTGAGCCCGCGCTTCGCTGCGGGTCAATTGAAATCTTAGTATTTTTAAGGAACAATTTTGTATTTGCCTTGGTCAGCAATGAGTGATTACATTCACTTTACTTGAGAGAAATTAGAGATACTAATAAGATTATTGATACATTAATTTTGATTAGAGAAATTAGAGATACTAATTAGGAATCATAATACGAACAACATATCCACATAAATTTCCGAAGTTAAGTTCAGATGTCCAAGTACCCATCATCAAACAACAATTCAGTACATGTATATATATAAATTAAAGAAAAGCAGTATAGAACAGACAACGAACGGTTCCAAAATCAAGAGGAACTAAGCTCTACATAAAATGCCGCTTGATTTGTTTCCTTTACCATACTGGTCTTTGACATTATGGAATCCACCTGTAAAGTTCAAGAAATAAAAAAGGGGGTGGGGAATTTAGACGTGGAGCACTTCAAATAGACAAAATACAGCATATAAAACTCAAAGACATGAGGATTACCTCAGCTACCACATCTTCAACCTTCTTTTGCCTTGCCTCCAAATCACGCCGCTTCCATTCCACCTCCAACTTAACATCATTCAAATATTTTGTGGACTCCTCAAACTTGAGGTCTCTTTCTTTTTGCAGCTGTCTTTGGAGTTCACGCAATTCTCCTTGCATTCTTTTTCAATCAATTTTGCAGAGTTCATCTATTACAAAGAAAGGGATTTATTTATAATGAGTAATTCTCATGCAAAGCAAAATAATTAGCGTTAAAAATAAAGATATTTCCTTTAAAGAATTTTTTATTTTTCTCTTGGGGATGAGGTGGGATGACAAAGTGAGAGATTTCATTCAGCATGCACAAAGCAGAGAACAAAGGCTTTTTTAATCGATTTCAGAGCAAGAGCACAAAAGGAGAAGGAGCTATCTACCCAACTACCAACCTGTTTGCTTTGACATCTTTTTAAGAGCCTGTGAAAACAGCCAAGGATATCAAGAATTAGTCATCCTTGTCTTCAAATCCAATGAATTATAGTTTAATTACTGGAAAGTAAGCTAATAAATTATAATGCTAAATCTAGTTTCTTGTTTTCCCATGACTTCACTAACTTCAAAGCTTGCATCAACGCAAGGTGCTTTGACATCTTTTTAAGAGCCTGTGGAAACAGCCAAGGATATCAAGAATTAGTCATCCTTGTCTTAAAATCCAATGAATAGTTCAATTAGTGGAAAATAAATTCTAGTGCTAAACTACTTACTTGTTTTCCCGTGACTTCGCTAACTTCAAATTGAATAATCTTGAATACTCATACAAAATTAATTAACTTTCCTCCTTGAAGCAGTCATTAAAACTTAAGGCATTCCTTTGTTAATGATACATTATTTGGGATCCCTTGTTAAGCATTTGGTTTTCCTTAACAACCTGCACACATTGTCAATATAGCTGCCATTGAATGAAACATATTTTGCCAAACTCATAAAAATGCATCTATGAATCATAAATTTGAAAAAAAAGCAAAATATCTCGGTTTCAAGAAACTGACTTGTGTTGAGAAATTAAGATTATCCCCACCACATTTTCAAACTAATATTGATATCAACCCTAAATTAAGAGCATAGTCCACCCAAATCATATGTGATGAACTTCATGGGAAAATTACTTTGAAAAGTTTGATCAAAATTTGCCTAAAAAGGTCTGAAAATGGTGAAGAAGTGAACTATCCATGCCAGCTTCCAAATGATCTCTGTATCTGTCTTTCAAAAGTGTCAGTTCATTGCAGGCAAACTTAGAGATAAATGGTCTACATCAATAGTTAAATTAGGTCATATTATGAAAATGGCTGAATGTTTAAATCACTATATTAATTTATAGGCAACCCAATATTAATACCCAATTCCAAGCTTTAAACACTCAAGTCAGGAACACTAAAAGGAATGATTAACACACATTGATGGAAAGAAAATGGTTAGTCCTAAATCAAAGAAAAAGTAAATCTTGTTACAAAATGGTTAGTCCACTTATGAACCGCGTTAAAAACAAAAGGTAGAAAGATAAAGGAATAGGGATACCTAACTTTACTCTCTTGAATGAAAAGATGCAATCTATGATACATTTCCATCTTGAAGCCAAGCCAACACAAATCATCCCAAAATTAGTTATAAATGGAGCTAGTTAGAAATCAGTGATATAAGGAACAAAAAGCAAAGGACATTCTAACATGCTTTTGTGGCTGTAAAAGCAACAAAAAGAAAAAATTAAGCAAGAAAGGAAACCTGAGAAAGAGCTATAAGAGAAAGGAAACAAACCTGCGGAACACATTGCTCATATTCACAATAATTTTATCACTTGAGAAGTAACACAAACAATCGTCACATATTAAACAACCAAGAATCCATGTAGTTGAGCTATGAAAATAAATACAAAAATGAAAGTTTCTTGGGCAATATCACATTTACTAAAATCTAGCTGATGACAACTACCTTACATAAATTAAAAAAAGACCCCTAGAGGGCTGCAAGGAAAAATCAGAAAATTAAACGTGCATGTCTCACCAAAATGAAGAAAAAAAGTTCCAGTACCTCAATGACATGTATCTAGATATCATTAAAACCAATAAAACTTGTTGCCTTTCAAATATATATATATGCTAAACCAATCAAAAATACAGGCATGTTTTAAGAAATAGTACAATGATAGCAAAGGAGAAACACCAAGAATAGATCTCAATTGCTTTAACATTAGCAGAAATACTAAGAAATATCATGAATTTCATTATAATTTGACCCTAGGACCAAGAGTCTCTTTGCTTATAAATATAACCAATTTCTACACCCATAATTATTTAATTCAACATAAAAGTTTAATTACAGCAAAGAAACTCTTGTAAATCAATCGAGAAAGACCTAAATATAGTTAAGAGCCTAAATATAGTTAAGACATCCACAAAAATTCAAGGACCATAAGGAATTTCACAAAGATTGACAATTAAAGGGAATATTTTCACAAAATAAATACCTTTGCTCAGCCATGCTTGCCATGATTTATGACTTGATGTAAGAAAATCCAACTCCTACCAAATAAAAAATTAGGAATTGAAAGCGGTCAGAGTCTTCAATTTGTTAAAAATACTCACTTTCAAATCGGCCATCTAAATTCAATCCAATTTGCAGACATTCATACATCTTTTTCTTGGCACAACAATTAATTCAAACAAAGCATTAATACCATTTCTGAGAAGACACCAAATCATTTGGAGCCTCAATTTCTTCTTTTGAAAGCCCCGTTATCTCACCAAATCTTTGACATGCAAACCAATTAAGCCTACATAAAAGCATAGAGAATCAAGGAGGAGGAGAAAACATCACTCTCAGAAAATGACATATTAGACAGAGCATAATCAGTGCAGCAGACACGCAGAGAATGTGGACAGCAACCAGCACAGACATTTCATCGAACACCATGCATGCAAGAATCTGGAACCACAAAGATAGCCAAGAAGTAAAAAGAAGACTAATAATGAATAATGCAGACAATAAAATGGTGAAAAGCACATCCAAACCCAACCACAAATACACCAACTAAACACCAACAGGGAATGGAAAAGAACTGCGAAAGTAAAATCATTTACAAAAAAGCATTCAAAGTCTAACCTTTCTCGCAGAAGTAGTCGACATGGTCGGACCCAGGCGGCTCCGCCTCGGACGAACCCTCTTTCTAGCGTCGGATGGGTGCTCTTCTCTCACCTCTCATCTCGGACTCTGATGGGTTGCACCCGTGCATAAGAAAGTAGAAAATGGGAGGAAAACCAACGAAAAAAAAACAGAGACAGAGATTGTGAAGAGGGAGAAGGAAGAAAGAAAAAGAAACAGGGGAAAAGAAAAAAAAAAACTTGAATCTAGAACTCTGCATACCATACAACCAAGCAACGGTTCAGATTCACTGATGAGAATTTTTAGTGGGAATCAATGGTGGCCATGGTGTTATGAGTCAAAGGGCACACAAACCAACTCAAATTGGTCCGCCATTATTCTCCGGGATTCATCTTAGCCCGCTGAAATGTCACAAATGAGAAGAAAAAATTAAATTGCAGAAAATATTAGAGAGCAAAATAGCATAGAAACATACATGGCACTTGAAAGAAACTGAAGAGAGCAAAGAAGAAGACTGAACCATAAATTGAAAAGAGAGTGAGACAGGAGGAGACTCTAGAAATTGAGTGGGAAAAGACAGACAGAAAGTAAAAGGACTGAAGACCATAGAGAAAATCAGAAAAAAAAGAAGCCGACCAAAAAAAAAAGGAGGGAGGCTGCGATTGGGGAAAGCAGCGGCAGCAGAAAGAATTGCTCAGCGTCAGTTTTGACTTACCAAGTCTATAAAGAAAAATATAAATACCCACAAAGGTTTAAAAAAAAAGCCCAATCCGGCCCACCCAAAATAATAACTCAACCTTAAAATTATGCATAAATCATGAGCATACCATTTTTAATAAACTCTAAGTAAGATAGCAAAGAATGATAAACCTAACCCAAAATGTAAAAGCAAGCTAAATCAATCCAATTGTATGGAATTCACCATAAATAATATATATAAAAAATTAAGCAAGATGTTAAATCAATTAATTAATAGCAAAATTAGCTAGTAAATATATAAGCAAAATTAAGCATAAACAAATCGATGTCTTAAGAAAAATCAATCATCATGAACACTAATCATTCACACTTCAAATGAACTATAATTTAAAATTTTATATTAATATATTCTAGCCATATTACATATTTGATTAAGCAATTTGATCTTTACATTAGATTATATTGATATCTTGAATTAGCACCTTGCTTAGATTTTATATAGGTTATTGGATAATTAGGGTAGCACCTTGCATAGATTAAATTGATTAAACTACATAATCAAATATGTAGTTTATATAAGTTGGATACTAAATCAAACTAAAATTAAGCATGTACATGACAATTCTACACTAATCCAACAAAACTAAGCACTAATTAAGCAAGCTAAAAACTAAACCAACCTTTATAAATATTAAGGGAGATAAAGAAAAAGACATGACATGACAAACCCCAAGTGAGATGAAGCATTGTTTCGCATGACATGAAACCCAAACCCTAACAAACAATACCCAAATTATCCTTAAGTCTTATATTGGATACCCAAATTACCCTCAAGAGTTCAACGAAATAACAAAAATACCGATGACAAAAAGACCAAAAAACTATTCAAATAGTACCCCAATTGAATGTGGTGAGAGTCCTTATTGGTTTTTTGGTAATCCACACTTCAATTATTATTGTTTGTTATATATATTTAGTAGTTTAGCACTTTTTATATTGATTAATGAATCATTTAATTGTGATCATTATTATATAAATTTTATTATATTCATATATATATAATAGTTTTATTTAATATTAAAAGGAAATATGGTTTTTTCTAGTCAATAAAATATTTTATTTTATAAATTATAATTAAATTCAAAATATTTCGGGTTCGGACTCGGGTCGGGTTCGGGCTCGAGTAATTTCAGGTTCGGGTTCGGGACGTTGACTTTTCTGATCAACTCGGGTAATTTCGGGTTCGGGCTCGGGCGGATTCGGGCGGGTTTCGGATTTCGGGTTCATTTTACCAGCTCTATAGTTAAGGATTCAGAAGTTGAATGCTTAGAATGTTGTTTTACCAGCTAAATCACAGGTGGTTCAATAATGAATCATTAGCTCATCTTTCCTTTTTAGCACTTTGAACTGAAGAACTTCATGCCCTGATTCCAAAAAAACCTAATATGCTTACAGATCAAGAAACTCAAATTCTTAAGGTCTTGCAATAGAACCATCATTATAATATAGATCATATCATATTAAATCCTGCAATTTATATTAAACTTTAATTAATTATTAATCCTACAGAACACCTACTCAGAGGATAACACTGAATACATCTCTTTTTTGGTTAAAACACACAATACATCTCTAAAAAACAAAAACAAAAAATAAAAAATTTAACTGTATGTTTTTTGTATAGAATTTAAATCCTGATCAGATCAGATGAATTATGAGTTCAACAATATGTTCTTTACATCAATAAACAAATTTTGATAAATGTAGATGATGTAGCTAAAGTTGTATAATAATATACAGAAATGAAATTCATCAGAAAACAGAGGATCCTGTTCTGAAGGAATAGCTATTGTGCTTTGTTTCAGAATCAGTTGTTTTATAGACAACATGCAATTGTAAGTAAAACTTTTTGAAACTGAATGATTATGGTATCTTCTTTCTTTTAAACTTCTGCTGCCCTAGCCCTTCCATCATAGCAAATATTCCATAAGGTTTTTGTCAATAAAAAAGAGAATACTCAGTTAAAAGGAAAAACAGTTGCAACTCGTAATTTATAAATAAAGTACTATGCTAGGGAAAGGCATAGAACAACATTAGGAATAAACTACAACAATTTAGGAATCGTTTGTCCACTAATCTATGTAAATAAATTTTATTCATTCATTAGGATGTTAAAGCATGAAGAGGAGATCGAACAAGTCACATGTTCACATGATGACAAAAAGGTGAAAGAAATAGATGTAACTTTAGAACAGCTCCTCAATCCATAATTTGAATTGGCTTCTACTTCAAAGGTACACGTGTGTATTACATATATAATTCTTGTAATAAAATTTTCATTTTCAAACACAAAAAATGACAATTCTTTTATTTTGTAGAGTTTTTTATGTTCATTCAAAGCAATTGTGTCGGATATCAAGAACAAAGAAAAGCCTTGGTACGATGCATGTGACAAATGCAAAAGTAAGATTGAATCTTTTAAAGATGGTCCATGGTGTAAACGTTGCAATAGTTAGTAAAGAAATTATCTGCACACCAAGGTGAGACATTACATAATACATATTAATTTATAAATACAGTTAATACTATAAAAAACTCTCTCTAAACAAAAATTAATGTTTGTAAAAATAGGTACAATTTGAGGATGGAAGTTACTGATGGCAAAGAAACAATCTCAACCACTTTGTTTCAAGAAGCAGCTGAACCAATTATTGGATGTAAGATATCAAAGTATATTGAATGCATCAAAGACAAGGTAAAGCATTAATTATACTTATATGTTATCTGCTATTATGGTTGTTGTTTCTTGTGTTTGTACTGCTGTTTTGAGCATTAGTCTGCTGCAATATTTTATTTTAGTGTAGCTACTGGTCTTGTGTTTTCTTTGGACTGTGACATTTGATCAATACTCAATAAAATTGATTGCCTTTAAAAAAATTTATTATTCATGAATCTCAATTGCAAGATGCATCAAAAGAAAGAGGGGAGCAAGACTATTATGACAAGATGCTTTCGATGCAAAACCAACAATTCAAATTCTCAATTAAAATGAGTGAAAAGCATAAACTTGATGATGACAAAACAAGTAGTTTGGTTGTATCAAAAGTTGAAAGAATTCAAAAAGAAAACCAGCCTGCCACAAAATCGAAGAAGAGAGTACTGAAAAAGAAAGTAAAGATGGAAGAATAAACAACTCCAAATAAAGATTTGGTCGTGATTGTGGATGATTCGCAAGATCAAGGAACCAGCAAACCAAATAAGAAATGTACAAGAAAGGCAAAAATGGTTATACCCGATGATGAAGAGGATGATCTACCTTTGGCTAATCTCACTAAAAAACTTCCCAATAAGAAGGTTAAAATAGAGAAACAGTAGATGAGGTAGCATTATTTTATTATTTCTATTTACTTCAAATTTTGTTACATGAATTTTTTTATTGATGATGATAATTTTTTATTATATATATCAAAGCAATTCTATTTCTTATATAGAATTATTTTATTATATTTCATTTACTTAAATATTAAAAAAACATAAATCATTTGTACTTAAAGTTTATAATCACGTGCGTAGCACGTGGCAAAATACTAGTTTGTAAAAAAATATCAAGTATTTATTCGAATTTGTTGAGAATGTGTATTTTGATCCTTATTTGAGAAAATCTTGAAATGTTTAGTCCTTATTTCAGCATTTAGTCGTCAGAAAAGGGTTTATTTGACCTTTTTAAAGAGTTCATGGGCTTATTTGGCTGCAATTAAAATTCAGGGGTTTATTTGACCGTTTTGTGTAATTAAATTCAGGGGCCTTTTTGAGCAATAAGCCATTTTCAAATGGGTTGTTTTTTCATGGATATGGTGGAAAACCCACTGTTTGTTTCAGGAGCTCTGCATTGGTCTGCATATTCTAAAGCAGAATCTGGGCTTCATTCCATCCTTGCTTTCAATCTCGTGGGCGAAAACTTCGTCGAGGTGCCGCGTCCTGCCTTTCTGGTTTCTTCACAACATTGTAGGGTCATGAAAGATTACATGGTGGTGGAGTCTTGGACTAAGCTGTTTTCAATTGGTGTAAGGGCAAGTCTTGTTGACATTCCTATGGCTCCTTTGGCTTATTCAAATTGTGGTGATAAACTTCTGTTTCATGAATATGATCGACTTTATTGGTATGATAAGAGGAAAAAAATAATTTATGAGAGAGTTGGTGATCAAACATTTATTCAGCCTGAGATGTCCTTACGAAGCCTTGTTTCGGTTAGTGCTTACAGAGAGAGCAAATGAAGACTTGGCCAAAATCATAATGGAGATATAGGAAATTTCCATCTTCCTTGCTCTAAAAGAGCTAGTTTTCTAAACATTTCATTAGATTATAAATCAACTCAATTTTAGTTGCTCAATAAACATCTTCATCCTACTTTTATCTCCAATTAAGATTCATGTTGGGGTTCAACTATATATTGGAATTTGGAAACCCTTTTAATTTTATTTTTGATCTTGGTACTTGCATATCATCACTTGGGAGTAGGCATCAATCAATCAATAAGTTACTTACTACTATTTGACTTTAATTCTCACTTAAAAAGTACGCATCCAGCATGTGAAATATTTATTTCTCAAATAACAATTCCCGGAATGGAATATGTTATCTACAAATTAGAGCCTCATTAATTTCCCCAATATTCTTGCTTGATCAAAGCACTATAAGCAACCTAAGTGCAGAAATGGTCATATAGCATTGAATAGGTTTCAGTATATATAGGAAATAGAAAATGTACTCTTAGTTGGGGGATTTGGGATTTTTTTTTCTTTTTGGCTTAAATATATACTATATATAGAGTAGAGGAGGAACAGCATTTCGTTTATATGAAGAATTAATCATTTCTATAAATTACTAGCTTTATGGCAAAAATTGCTGCGTACTCGATGTAGAGTAGAGTTTGGCTGGCAGCTCCATGTGTAGTGAATAGAAGGGAAATTAGTCTGTTCTCACTTGAATATCACGTATCTAGATATTATTTCTTCAATAACAATTCCCGGAATACAAAATGTTATCCATAAATTCATAGTTTTCTGAACTGGATTGGACTGCGGGAGTAATTGAATCGGTGAAACAAACATAAAACCAGTCTGGTTCTTATATTGGTCCGGATGTGTAATTGACCCAGTTGAAACTAATTAATCCGATGGTTTTTTACAATTTTCTTATTAAACTGATTATTAACCCAATGGTTGAACCGTTTGATACAATTTTAAAATACAAATGATATTGCCAAGATTTGAAACTTTGTACGTTGTGGGTGAAATACAGCACTTTAGCCACTAGTTATTAAACCAACATTTGAACCATTGACCCAGTGACCCAGGATCTTCATCGGATTGATCTCCGATCGATTCTGATAACTACGTATAAATTAGAGCCTCATTAATTTCCTCATTCTTGCTTGACAAAGTATACCTGCAAGCAACCTAAGTGCAGAAATTGTAATATAGCATTGATTGGTTTCAGTAGGAAATGAAAAAGTAGTTGGGGATCTTTTTCTTTTCGGCTTAAATATAGAGCTGTTAGAACCTGACCCGTACCTAAGAATTCGCCCCATCCAACTTGATTTCATTAGAAAAAGTAAATGATTCGAATCCGCCCAACTCGAGACTTGACAAGTCTATAACTTGGAATGATCTAAAATCCAAATGACCCAAGAAGTTAATCTGGATGATTTGAGTATATTACAAACTAAAATTGTCTTTTATTCAATAAAATCTATATCGTTATAATTTTACATAATCTAAATTATCATTTCTTCTATAAAATTTATATTATTGTTATAATTTAAATCATTATAAATATAAATTATCATTAAATTTGCTAAAATTCATTATATTAACAATAATACCAACTAAAAATAAATTAATTATTATATGAATAATTTATAATAAATTTATAATTTAGTTTTGCACATAATGCATAAATAATAATGCTTAATTAGTAATTTCTTGACGATGATATCTATGGGGTACTAGTTATTATCGTATAAATAATCGAACTCATAAGGATTGTAATTCTATTTTCAAATTTCATGGATACTTATATTATTAATAAATTTATTATTTTAATTCAATTAATAAAAAAATCATGAATTCAGATATTATATAACAAAATTTTACTTTGAGAATAATTTTTTTATACATCGTTAGTGGAGTTTTTAGACTCCACAAATTAGACTCGACAAACAGGTTACGAAGTTGACACATACCTCACTTCATAATTAATCATGTATTTAAAATTCAAAATTATTTCCTAAAACGACACGTGTCAACCTTTAACTGCACATGGAGTTTGCTAAACTCCGCTGGTAGTGGATTGTATAATTTTCATATTTAGTTGTAAAATAAATCGAATAATAAATATATTAAATGAATTTAAGTATTATAAAAAAATTCAAGGTCGACCCAATTGACCCGAGTTCTCGACTCAAAAACCCTAAACCTGAGTGACCCAAACCCGTCCGACCCAAGATCCGAACCCAAGCGACTCAAAACCCAAATGATGCTAGAAAATTGCTTAATCCAATTAATATGGATCTACATGACCTAAACTCGAAACCCGTCCAATTGAGCCTCTACTTGAATATATATACTATAGAGAGTATTTTTCAAAAAAAAAAAACATATACTATAGAGAGTATACGAATCCTTTTCTTTTATATGAAGGATTAATCATTTCTATAAATTAATGAGCTTTATTAGCTTTATGGAAAAAATTGCCAGCTGCATGTAGTGAATAGAAAGGAAGGTAGTCTGACATAAGAGAATCATATTATATTTTTTGTTATAATAAGATTAGATAAGATATTTTGAGTTCTCAGTTTCTTAATATCTGTCACTTTAATTGAAAATAGGTAGAGTATTAATTGAAGGATGATATAGTTTTTTTTTAAGAAGATATTTATTCTTTAAAATTTAGCAACTTTTAATGCTTTATTATTTATATGTATATCCATATCTATATCTATATCTATATATAAAAGTACCAATGTTGGGAAACTTTTAGATTGTTTATGATACCCTTATTTTTTAAAAATATTCTAAAAAAAGAATTGGGATTAGTTTAAGTTAATTTGGATTTTAATCGTAATCTATTATAAAGGTTATTTTTTTTATTATTTTCAATATCAATTATTATATAGGTTTTACAATTTTATTATACTAAAAACTTTATTTTATTTAATTAAATCTAATATACTTACAAATTCTTTTTTTTTGAGAAATTTATTTGAAGAATTAAATTGTTAAAAAAATAAAGTACCAAAAAAAATTAAAATACTAAGCTAACTTTAAAAATAATGGTAATCTTGATTTTTTTTTGCTAGAATTCTTGAAATATATTTAAAATTGTCATTTTAGGGAGTTTCGGTTTCGGATTAATCTCGAATCAATCATTTCTTTCTTGAAATTTAGTCGAAAGAAAATGGATTGTTGAGTTAGAAAAGTAGTGATTCTATGATTTTGATTTTGTTGTCTCTGTGTGGTTATCAAAATATAATAAGAAGATATTATTATTTCATAAGGAGGTTACCAAATTTTCATAAGGAAGTTATCGAATTTTTCATATGGAGGTTATCAAAATTTCATAGGAAGATTATCAAGATTTCATAGAGTAATTATCAGAATTTCATAGGATCAGGTTATTAAAATTTCATCAAAAAGTTATCAAAATTTCATAAGAAGGTTATAAAAATTTCATAGCGAGGTTACAGAATTTCTGATAGATTTGAATGTGTTTGCTAGCTAGTTTTAAGTTAATGGATGTTATGATTATGCTATGTTTATGCCAAAACAATGTGATAGATGCAGATTTTACTTTTGTAGTCTTGAATGTATTGAGGCTGTGCATGCTTGACACCTGTCATTAATGCAAAATGCAGAGCATGGGGACAGTAAGAAGTCTCTGCTCTTTTCTCTTCCATTTTCCAGATTTTCTCCAAAAGTTTTTTAGCTTGTTTTTGATTGTTCTTAGATTTTCCTTAATTTTTCTGTCAAAAACACAACAATTGGTATCTAGAGCTTTTAGATCTTAGAGAGCCTGTGATTTCCGCATCAAAAACCTGTAAACAGAATACCTTTAACCCATCAACAGATTTCCTATTACCCATAAAACCATGTCATCTTTTAATCCAACCATTCCTGGTATAGTTCCAACACCTCAAGTCTTCACAGGTGAGAATTATCAAACCTGGTCTGTGAAGATGCAAACCTTTCTTGAAGCTCATGGTATGTGGGAAGTTGTTCAAGGCAAAGATCCTTATGTCCTTCCAGATGATCCAACAGTCAAGCAGATGAAGTATCATGAAACTGAAACTGCAAAGGCTTTTAAAGCTCTGTCAGTAATTCAGAACAATGTTTCTGAAGCGATCTTCAACTTGATCATGACATGCAAAACCCCAAAGGAAGCTTGGGACATGTTGAAAGCAGAGTTTGAAGGGTCGGACAAAGTAAGGAGGCTGCAAGTGACAAATCTCAGAAGACAATTTGAGAACTTGAAGATGAAAGGTGATGAGACTGTCAGCCAATATTCTGAAAGGATTATGACTATTATAAACAAAATGAGGTTGCTTGGGAAAACTGATATCAGTCAGGAAAGGATTGTGATGAAGCTAGTTGACACTTTGCCTGCAAAATATGAAGCAAAGTTGTCTTCTTTAGAAGATACATGGGACATGTCAACTGTCTCCCTG
>AWUE01015789.1:0-66821 GCA_001974825.2 Corchorus olitorius | reverse complement strand
ATATATATATATATATATATATATATATATATATATATTCCAATTTATAAGTCAAACCCTTTATTCCTTTTTATTTATCATACACCACCAAGAAAGCATTATAATTACCTATTTTCCAAATCTACCATTTTTTAATTAAAGAAAGAGAATGAGTATGCGGGTATAAGTGAATATTTAATTAAGGGTGTTATATGGGAAAGTAGACTAAAATATGCATAAAATTTACAAACAAACTAACTTTTAACTACTTTCCTTGGTTGAAGATTTCGGTTATCTATGACTTATGATAAGGAACAAATGGAGTATATAGCCTTAAAAGCTCAATTAATTAACACTATATGTTGAAGTGTTTTTTTTTTTTGAAAAGATCTCGCTATAAGCGCCAAAAATCTCTTGCAAGAGTTTTCGCGGAGAATTCTTTATGACAACATAGGGGCGTGCCAGTTAATTTGCTGAAATTGACAAAGAGGTTGTAAAGAACTGGATATGGGGCGCGGAGCAGCAGATTAAAAGATCAGAGCGATTGTGGGGACGGGATCAAAGTCACACCGGAGCATTTAAATCATTGGATTCGTACAAACTATTCTTCATAAATGGGCCTTCCTCTAATTGGATCAGATCTAGGAGATCTGCTTTGATTGCAATTGAACTTGAAAAGAAAATAACAGTTTGATTTGTTATTTATAGGAGAGAAACATGTGTACAGGGTTTTTGTGTCCGGAGACAAGATTGAAACAACGGAAAAACACTAAAAGAGTGTTTGAATGTCCTGAAACAAGATCTAAACAAGGAAAATTTGATGAACGAGTAAGAACTCGTGATGAACAAGGTGAAAATGGCGCAGAGCCAGAGAGAATATAAGCACGGAGCAAGTTTGTAGCTTCAGGAGCTGGTTTTTGAGAAGAGTGATTTCTCTGAGAGATGTTTGAGATGCGGAATCTGCTTGAAACCTTGGAATGGCCTCCCTTTATATAGGGGGCGGCATGGGCCTTGCATTTAATGGGCTCGACTTGCTGAAGAAGGCGAATTCCTCCGCCTAGGTAGATGACAGCCTCCAGGAAGGTGTAGTGAAGCTTCTTTCTTCTTCTGATTGCTTCCAACTACTGGGGAGAGGGAAAAGTAGATGCTAGGGCGCCACTCTCTTGGATGGGAGATGAAAATCTTCCTCCTGGGTGGTTGATGAATAATTCTTCCTTCTTCCTATCACACATCAGCATGCATTCGTTGTTTCTTTTGTGCTGAAATCAACTAATTTGACTAAGTAGTGGCCTACTGACATCATGAATTGGAATTTGAACACTAAGGCCACGTAATTATCCATACTTAATCATACTTAGCTCTTCAAATCATGAAAATAACACTTAGTTAAGGAAATGGCTTAAACCGGGGTGAGAAAGCCACATGTCCTTAACTGAAAAGAATGCAAAAGTTGCAAACGAACTCGGAATAAACCAAAATTTCACCAGTAGGCTTAGATTATCTCCATAAGACTATGAAAAAAATTCCAAGTGAATCCGAGCTCTTTATCATGGTGAATTTGGTTTCATTCCCCAGAATGTCATTAACTGAAAACCGGACATAAGTTTTTACTCCGATGTCAGAATAAGGTGAAATTTTACCAAGATGATCTACATGGCTCAAGGATCATCATGGTATACTCCTTGGTAGAAATCGCAGCCTCTAGCCTCTCAATTGATCAATTTTACCATTTTGTCCTTAATTGAACAAAATGTAAAGTTGTAGTTTCGCCTCCCAGGGAGGGGAAAAGGGCTAGGCGATTTCTCCACTATGCTAGGTTGACTATGTTGAGGAGGTGTGAAGTTGAAAATCTCATGCCTCTCTCACGTGGGTAGTTGTTTCTTTTGCTGACAAACTTTAACTCTCTGCTTCCTTCCTGCAGGAAGAGAAAAATATCTTTTATCAGGGAAGAGGGCGGCCTCTCCTCTATATGGGAGACGACTTTGGGCCTTCTTATCAAGTCCATGAGGTATTTTCCATCTCATGGGTAGATGGTGAGCATCTTTCCTTTTTTACTTCTGTCTCCTCAGTAGACAGCAATATTAAAGGAAACTGCTTCTTTTTTATTTTCTTTGCCACCCTCCTAGATAGGGGCGGCATAGATGATGTTTTTAATAATAATTATTCAGAAAAATAATTATTATTTAATTAATAATTAATAAATTTCAGGCCTTGTAATTAATTATAAGATTTTCCTAATTCTATAAGAATTAGGGTGGTGCAGAAACCTAGTTTCTTTAGGATTTTTAATATAATTCTGACCACACATCTTAATTATATTTATGTGAAGACCAATTTACCCTCAATTATAAATTGAGGTATAAACAATTCTATTACATTCTTACCGGTTAAGAGTCTAATTGACGATAGTTTCTCCAAATCCTATGGGCAACGCTACGTCAATGACAGCAATACCACCAACTAGTTCACCCTCCTCATTCCTTCTTCACTCGGTTTATATTCCATGAACTCCGACTCGCTAGCTAATATTGTAAAACTTAAACCCCCTCTCCAAACATCCCCTGTCGATACCTTAAAATTATTGCTTCTTGCAATGGCTTGGTTTGCCTCATCACTTCTAACTTTGATAACACCAAGTTTAAGGTGCATCAAGGGACCATGATTTCTAGCTAAGTCTCTCAAACAGTGATGGGGAAGGGAGAAAATGAAAAGGTGCAAATGCCCTATATATAAGAGGTAATTTCAATGGTCCAGGTGGTAAATTTTGGTGTGACTTGTTTATTTTGTACTTCATCGATCCATACTTGAAACACCATGAAGATAAACACAAGGAAGGTGAAGAGGACTTGTATAAGAAGGGGAATTTGTTCTCCATGGGAAAGCTAGTGAGGAAAGACCAGAGGGAAGAATTCAGTTATGATTAAAAATAAATTGCATTTTCTTAATATATATACTCCCTCGGTTTTTTTTAAGTGATACTACATTTTATGTTTTGAGTTGTTTCATGATAAGTGAAATAGTTAGAAAATCAATATTCTTTTTTTTTTTTCATTTTCCATCTATATCTCTAATTAATGGGGAGCTAGGGAGAGAGAAGAGAAATGTAATTAATCAAAGGTTAGGGTGTTTAAGTCATTTCAAAAAATTTTTTTTTACCAAATTTAATATGAGCTAATCATTATCTTAATATATGTGATATTCTTAGTGTATCACTTAATTTGAATCGGAGAGAATATTATATATATATTTTTTTTTGCTACTTAGGAATATAGATATATATATATATATATATATATATATATATATATATATATATATATTACTACATATTATTTGTAATAGACTAATGAAATTACTAAAAAAAACCCCATCAAGGATTGATGAGGAGCTAGATAATAAAACTTTTTGGTCTTTTTGCACTCATCAAATTAGTTTTAAGCCCTAAGCTTAGATTGATGTTGGGATGGAGAACAAAACTTTTTGGTCTTTTTCCAATACCTAAATTACCGAAAAAAACCCTATTAAGTTTTTACTCTTTCCTCTCTCCCTTGTCCTTTTTTGTAATTGCTGGAGTTTAAGACTAATTAAGACTAAGTTAATGACCCTGTTAATGTTGAATAACTAAGACTAATTTTTAGTCTATTCGTTGCCATCAAAGAAAAAAAAATCATCTTCTCTCAAAATCAAAACTCAATTTTCGTTCTTTCCTTTCAATTTTGGCTTTTGTTTTGCAATTGTTTTAATGCCGTTGAGAATTTCCCTCCTTCGTTGGATGCTACTGCTAAGCAACCCATCTCTTTGATGGGAGTACTAGGTTTCGATCTTTTACATATCAGCAATGTGTTTCTTTTTTGGGTGAAATATACAATCTGTTTCTTTTTTCTTTTTTGGGTGTGTGGAATGTACAGTTTGTTTCAGGTTTTTTTTTTTAAAGATTAATCTGATTTTTAGATGTAATTTGTCTCAATGTTGACATTGTCATATATATATACGTTTTTACATATTCCTTATTTCTTTCTCTTGATTATTTATCTACTTTTTTTATTTTATACTAATTACAATTACAGATTTGTTACAATGGGAATGAATCGCTAGGACTTAAATAAGGGTGGGTTAGGAATTAAGGCTAAACCCCACTAATCATTGTGTCTTCTCTCTATCTGCAATTTTTGAACTCTATTTGATTTCATTGTTGCAGTAATTATTTTAACACAAAAATACTGGAAATACACCACTATTCAGATTTATTTTTTACGCGTTTTGAGATATTTGAGATTGGCTTTCACTAGTTCAACTCCTTAATTCGCCGAAAACTCAAAGATTTTGCTTAATAAATACATCTACAATACTACCTGATTCATTAATCAATTACTCAAAACATATACCCATTCTCTTTAATTCCTGTATGGTCTTTACAGCCCCTAATTTATTTACATCCTTTGTTTCATTCGGCATCTTTTTTGGGATTTCACTTCTGCAGTATTCTTACTTTGTTGAATTTAGCCGTACGTTAGTGACCGTCACATGATAAAATTAATAATGCACAAACTTTTGTAAATACAATATTGGATTTGGAACCACAAAAAAATATCAATAGGGTATTTTATAAGCAGCTTAATCGTGCAAATATACTAATCTCCCATTTCATAGTCAAATATATGGCTTCAACATAAATCGATATCTTGTGGGATTAGTCGCTGATTTAGTCGTATAATATTTTCCAATGATAATTAACAAGATAAATAATCTGATATGAAATTGTGCTCTGACCACGAGTACTGATCAAGATTACAATTTACATGAAAACTTCATTAAAATTAAAAAAAAGAATGAAAACTAAAAGTAAAAACCCAACCTTGATGAATGAGATCTAATAATGAGTTGCATGAAATAAGCCCAATCATATAATTTGAACTGGGTTTCTAGATTTTTTATTTTTATTTTTTTAAGAAAAGAAGTAGACTCGGATTCTGTCTGTTTCAACAAGAAGCACCGAGCATCCCATATACATGGCGGAGACCAACTTAAACTCAAAAGTTTAGATTATTTGGTTTCTTGGGTCCTCTAACAATCCATGTGCGATGTTCTCTCACATGTAAATTTTTCAACAATATTTTTTTTTTTTGATTTAGTCTATTTCCCTCAGCTTGGGCCATAATTAGATTTGTTATATAATCAATTTGTTTTGTTATAATATTCACATAGTATTTCTTACTACAGAAGGATACTTCAAAAGGAACATCAGCAATAATTTCAATCTTATTATAAGGTTATATCATAGACAGTTACATGAAAATGTTCCAATTAAAGGTTTATTTTTCCGTATAAAGTTATTATCCTATAGGATAGGATATACATTAGGTAAAAGTACATAATTGGTCCCTGAAGTGGTGAAGAATGTGCAAATAGGTCCCTCAAATAAAAAAATGAGCAATTGAGTCCCTTAAAGTTGAGTTAACGGAGCAATTAGGTCCTTGTTATTACATTCTGTCTAGGGTTCCGTCAGTTTAGCCTATGTGGCACGCACACCGTCAAATTTGCTGACGTGGCGTCTGCCACATCATATTTTCGAAATAAAAAAAATGAAAAAACATGAAGCCCACCGTGATTTTTTTCTTCTTCTTTTCTTCTTTCTTTCTTCTTCCTCCACCAGATATTCTACCATCACTGCGATTGCAACAATCAACTTCCGATTGGGGGCTTTGAGCAATTCCACTAACTTTTTCTGTCAACTAAAGATTTGCATCTTAATTTGAACTTTTGGAAAACATTTTCTTTGTATTAACAGTAATTTTATGAATTTAGAACAATCTGTTAGGATTTTTGAACCAATTCTTAATTAGATTTGGTTTAGGATTTTTCTAGAGTTTTTTTATTGGTGACAAGAATCCTAATAGGAAAGAGATTCTTGGAGTCCAAGTTTGTGTTAGTATAAATAAACAGTTTATGTTTAGGTTTTTTGTGTGAGATAGAAAGAGTTGTATTTTTGTGAGAGAAAAAGTTGAGAGAGCTTTATGTTGTTATGAGAGAATCACCCATTTTGGGTTGATTAAATTGAGAGTTTGCTAGTGAGTTTGTTATGATTGTTGATTGTAATTGATTGATTTTATAGTGGAGATTTGTGGCATAGGTCCACAAGAAAATTTGCTTTGTCGTTTTTCCGCTTTAATTATTTGTTTGATTAATTCCTGGGATATCGAAGTTACAACAAGTGGTATCAAGAGCTTGGTTGATTGGTTGATTGAAGATGGAAGACACCAGCAGCGGATCAGCTTTAAAGTTTGAGATTGAGCCGTTCAATGGAACGAACAGTTTTCAGATGTGGCAGAGTACGATAACAGATGTGTTAGTACAACAAGGATTGGGAGATGCGCTTGAAGCTGATAAGCCTTCAATGATGAATGACAACAGATGGAGAGATATTCAACGAAAAGTAATAAGTACAATTCGTTTGTCTCTTGGTATTGAAATTAAGAATGATGTGTTAGATGTGAAAACCCCAAAGGAGTTGATGGATAAGTTGGAGTCGATTTATATGTCAAAATCGATTACTAACATGTTGTGTTTGAAGAGAGAATTATTTGGATTGAAGATGAAGGTGGGAACAAGTTTAAGGGCACATCTAAACGAGTTCAATAAATTGGTTACTCAGCTGGAAAGTGTGGATGAAGTCATGAAAGATGTTGATAAAGCAGTTTTGTTGATTAATTCTCTTATCGACAGGTATGATCCTGTGACTAGAGCTTTGATGGTTGGTAGGAAAACTCTGAGCTTGCAAGATGTGACTTTTGCAATTTTTGAGTATGATAGATTGAAAGAAACTGAAAAGAAAGATGAAGAGAATGGTGCTCTGATGGTGGATCGTGGAAGATCTAATGGAATTATAAGAATGGTGCAAGATCAAATGGTAGATTCAATGAAAGAGGAAGATCAAGTTCGAGGCCAAGGGTAGATATGAGTAGCAAGGAGTGCTATTATTGTCATGAGATGGGGCACATAAAAGCCTATTGCAATATTTGGGGGATTTCATGAAATCTAAAGAGAAGAATAAGGGTGGTGTTAATGTTGCTGCTCCTGTACATGACGAATATTCTGATGAAGGTGTTGTTTTGATGGTGCAAGAAGAAAAGAAAGACACTAGAGTTATGTGGGTGTTTGGTTCTGCTTGTTCTGAACATATTTGCACAAAGAGAGAATGGTTTTCTAAGCTTGAGAAGTGTGATAAGCTTATTTATATGGCTAATAATGGTGAAGAAAGAATTGAAGGCACTGGGTGTGTGAAACTTCATTTGCATGATGGAAGTGTCAAGATGCTTGGGAATGTGAGGTATGTTCCAAACTTTACAAGGAATTTGATTTCGCTTGGAAAGTTGAATAGCTTGGGTTATGGATATTTTTGCCGAGGTGGAGGCTTGAAGATCACCAAAGGTTCGATGATTGTGATGAAAGGAGTGAAGAATTCGAAGAATTTGTATGAGTTGATTGGAAGCACAATTAGAGGAGATGAATCGGTATCTTCACATCAAATTGAGAAGAAGGATGTGGATTTGCCAACAAAGAAGAAAGTTACTTTTGTGGATTTGGTCAAAGGGTGGAGCAATTAAGCTTTGATGAAGGAATTTGAGTCAAGGGGGAGATTGTTAGGATTTTTGACCCAATTCCTAATTAGATTTGGTTTAGGATTTTTCTAGAGTTTTTTGATTGGTGACAAGAATCCTAATAGGAAAGGATTCTTCAAGTCCAAATTTGTGTTAGTATAAATAAGCAGTTTATTTTTAGGTTTTTTGTGTGAGATAGAAAGAGTTCTATTTTTGTGAGAGAAAAAGCTGAGAGAGCTTTATGTTGTTGCGAGAGAATCACCCATGTTGGGTTGATTAGATTGAGAATTTGCTAGTGAATTTGTTATAATTGTTGATTGTAATTGATTGATTTGATAATGGAGATTTGTGGCATAGGTCCACAAGAAAATTGATTGTTTTTCCGCTTTAATTATTTGTTTGATTAATTCATGAGATATCGAAGTTACAACATAATCTTCATCGCATATGGAAAATTTGGACTTATATTTTATGGGTCATCATCAAGTGGTTGGTGATTTTGTTTTTTTTTTTTTCTTCTCAAATTGTGATACCTAATTGATTCTTGCTTTTGGTGCAGGTGACGTGTTGGGACCAATCAGATTGACACCCAAACCAGTAGGACTAGGAGCCAAGAAGAATCGAGGAAACCATTTAAACATCACCAATTTTTTTCCCAGATAAATATCTCTAATTTCAATTTTTTATTCTTTGTATGCAATGGAAGATTTTGCCAAGTGCTATTTCTTCAAGCCATGATGGGTTATGAGTTATGACTATACGCCTTTTCTGAAAATTTTATACAACTCGTTTCAAGATTGATGATAATTGTTTGAATTTTCTTTATTTGCTTCTCTATTTTGGTTCATGAACTCAAAGTACTGTTGAATGGATATCTTTTTCTTGCATTTATTTAAAAGAATTAATCCATGTCTTGGAGAGTTGATTAATTTATGTGCAAAGTTTTTTTTTTTAAATATTCAAAGTGTTCATCTTGTTGTTATTAAAATAAATAGGTGTTTGATCCATTTTTTTTGAGAAAAAATATGAAATATGTGTTCTTTTAAGGAAAAATGATAATTTTTTTTTTCGTTTAAATTTTTATTATTTTTTCTAACGGAATATATGACGTGGATTATGCCACATCAGCGCAATTGACGGAAAATTGACAGTGTTAGTGCCATGTCATCAAATGTGATGGACCCTCAGATGACAGGGACCTAATTGCTCCGTTAACTCCACTTTAGGGACTCAATTGCTCACTTTTTCACTTGAGGGACTTATTTGCACATTCTCCACCAATTCAGGGACCAATTGTGTACTTTTACCTAGTTTAATGGCTTAATAGACATTTTAACTCATAAACATGTAAAAGAGAGACGAAGTAACCCTTGAACTTCCAAATTTTCAATTGCCCTTGAACTTTCAATTTTTTCAATTATGTGACCGAACTTGTAAAAAAGGGACAAATTAGTCCTGTTTAGACGGAAATTAGTACGGTTCCGTTAAATTTTCATCAAACTGTTAACAGATACGTGAATAATGGTAAACACCCAGAGCTTGTTCCTGGTGCTCTGCATTGGTCTGCAGATTCTTAGACGAGTTGACCTACATTCAATCCTTACATGGTGAAGGTCTTCGACTAAGCTATTTGAAATTGGCATAAGGAGAAGTCTTATTGCAATTTTTTTGGCTTATTCAAATTGTGGTGATAAACTTCTATTTCATGAATAGATGGACTTTATTGGTTATTAAGAAAAACAAAATCTACAAGACAGTTGGTGATCAAAAAGTTACTCTGCCTGAGATGTGCTTAGTGCTTACAGAGAGAGCAAAATGAAGAATCCAAAATCATAATCGATATAGGAAATTTCTATCTTACAAGCACATCCTGCCTAAAAGAGCTAGATTAATCGGACTTTGGTTTGGTGCACAGTGGTGGATCTAGAAATTTTTTTTAGGGTGGGCATGGTATCTTCTATACATATACAAAATATATTCTTAATGGCTTGTGAACTATGATTTAAAGGCACAATGATGAATTAATCAATTAAGAGTGGGCACATTTGGTCAAGTTGGGGTGGGCACCATCCAAAATTGCACATAAAATGGAACAGTTTTAGAAATTGAGGGTGGGCCCGTGCCCACCCTCATTTCTATATAGGTACGCCCCTGTTGGTGCACTTTTTTTATAAACATTTCTTCTTCTTTTTTTCTAATCAAAAAGTTTGGTTGAGAGGAGGCTACCCTAGATCAGGGTTAGGGCATGCAGCCACAACCACAAGCTTCAGAGAATAAACCATTGAATTAACTTTCATCAAAGTACAGCTTAATCGAAGTATAGCTTTCATCAAAGTACGTACAGCTCTAAGCAACCGAGAAATGTTAATATATATAATACTCCCTCAACCTCTTTTTTATTTGTCGTTTTTTCTTATCCTTTTTTTCTGTCATTTTTAGACATAAAATACTTTGTTTCCAAAATTAACCTCATAAGTACATGGAAAATTCGGGTGTGATTGAAAACAAAATAAAGAAAGGAAAGATGTAATCTTAATTAAAGGGTAATTTAGGAAAATTAAAAAATTGTCAAATTTATCAATTTAATTACTTTAACTTTTTTTTTTGGTATGAACAATTCGGCCTAATAAAAAGGGATGGAGGTAGTAATTGAATGGCAGCTAATTAATAAGTAAAAAATGTAGTGGGAACTATTGGGATCTTTTTCTTTTTGGCTTAAACATATATAAGGATACTTTCCATTTTTATGAATATGATTAATCATTTTTTGTATAAAAGTAAAACTATAAATTAAAGAGCAATTTATTAGCTTTATGGCAAAAATTACTGCGGATTCGATGTAGAGTAGAGTGCAAAAAGTTGGCTGCCAGCCGCCAGGTAGCTTCACGTAGAGAAAAGGAGGAAAAATAGACTAATATAAAAGAATGATTAAATTATGTTTTATTGATAAGGCTAGATAAGATATGTATCTCCCTAGTTAGATGTTGGTGGAATTTACCTGAGGTCTCGGG
Organism: Corchorus olitorius; assembly: GCA_001974825.2. Taxonomy (NCBI): domain Eukaryota; kingdom Viridiplantae; phylum Streptophyta; class Magnoliopsida; order Malvales; family Malvaceae; genus Corchorus; species Corchorus olitorius. The sequence goes on along the minus strand of AWUE01015789.1, from coordinate 56,233 downwards.
ACTCTATAAATAAGATATATATTTTGAATGTCATAAGTAATGGCAAGAGCAAGGAAAAACAGATCTCAAGAAACTAATTGAAATATTAATTCATTGATATTAGCTTTGGCCAAATAGGCAAGGGTTTTGACTCTTATTGAGAAAAAGTTATCTATAAATAGCCTTAATTCCCTACTCCATCTTGAACAAAATATAGTAGCTTCTGTCCAGTACTCAAACACCAATATAGTTATCTTTAAGCAACTCTTCTTTTTTCAATAGTTTCCATCTCACTCTTGATGGCAAACACCAATATTAGCACTGATGAACTCGTTCGCCCATTAGCCAACTATCCCCAAGACATATGGGGTGATCGTTTTTTGTCCATTCCATTCAATAACTCGGTAAGATTTGATTTGCCTTAACCATATATATAGGGTTTACATATATATGCAATGCCAATACTAACCATATATTAATTAACCCTTGCATTAGAATACTTCTAAAACCACAAATAAATATTTTACTCTGTTTCTTACGCACCATTCCTTGATTTTATATATTTTCTACACAATGTTAATTATACAAACTAACTTGTTTTCATTTTCTTACTTGTAGGAATATGAATTATACTCTAAAGAAGTGGAAACTTTGAAAGAAATGGTGAAGGACATGTTAATGGCTTCTGCAAGTGATGGAGTAGAAAAAATGCTTCTGATTTATTCTCTATACCGCTTGGGAGTTTCATACCACTTCACGGATGAGATTGAACATCACTTGAATAATCTTTTCATTTCATTACCTAAAGTACTCCTTGATGAAAATGAGTATGACCTTCATACCATTGCTGTCATATTTCAAGTTTTTAGGTTTCATGGTTACAGAATGGTTTCTGGTAAGTACGATCCATTAGGTATATTTAATGCACAAGAACTTATTGATGTTATATTGATAATTAATATTTACCCAATGTAATGGATTTTGAATTTTATGTATATAGATGTATTTAGAAAATTCCTTGATGGTGATGGAAAGTTCAAGGAAGAGCTAATTGGTAATGTCAAGGGCATATTAAGCTTGTACGAAGCTAGCCATTTCAGAATGAGAGGAGAAGTTATTCTAGATGAAGCCCTTGCTTTTACAACCAAGAACTTACAGGAATCCTTGGCATACCAACCAAATCATCTCTCTCCCCATCTTAGAGAATACATTGCAAATGCCTTGTTCCGACCCTACCACCATAGCATGCAAAGATATGAAGCAAGACAATACATCTCTTTCTATGAAAAAGATGAATCAAGGAGTGATGCGTTACTCAAGTTTGCTAAACATGATTTCAATAGGGTGCAGATGCTGTATCAACAGGAAATGAGAGTACTCTTAAGGTGAGTTTGGTGCCTATACATATGCCATATGGTTTTTAAGAGAAAAAAGAACAAAAAAAATTAGGAAAATTATACATGCACCGTCAGTGGAGTTTAACAGACTATATACATGCAGGGTTAAATGGTTGACATGTGACCCGTTAGGGAACAGTTTTAAATTTTAAATTCAAAATTAATTAAGAAATGTGGTATATGTGTTAACTTTTTAATTAACCCGCTTGTAGAGTTTTAGATTTACGCTGATAGTGTATAAATAATTATTCAAAAAATTAATGAATTACTAGGTATTAGAAATAAACACACTCGCTACTTGAGTGTAAAATCAATAGGTCGGTGTATTTTTTAGATGGTGGATTCTTTTTGGATTGCTAACTAATTTATCTATGGAGGCTCATTTTTTGTTTTTTTTGAAAGGCAATAAGTATTATGGAGGCTGGCATTATTAATTAGTATAGATTTTTTGTGTTGCAGTTGGTACAAAGACTTAAAGCTGAAATCAAAGCTTCCTTACGCAAGACATAGAATGGTGGAGGCACTCTTCTATGCTATTGCAATATATTTTGAACCCCATTATGCTCTTGCCCGAAACATACTTTCTAAATACACGGTGCTCATAGGTTTTCTAGATGATACCTACGAGGCATATGCTTTATATGAAGAACTTCAGTACCTCACCGAAGCTATCAAAAGGTTTTCTTATTTACTTTTCTAATTTCTTATTAATTTCTGCGATATTTCTTTTAATGGAAAAAAGTTTTAACTATTAATATATTTTCTATTTGTTTTGATCACTTTTTAGATTTGATATTAGTTCAATTGATGACCTGCGAGAAGATTACCAAAAATTTTTTTATGAGACTATGGTACATGTCCATGATGAAACAGAGGATCAGGTGCGCGACGAAGGAAGATCCTATACTATCCCTTACTGCAAGGATGAGGTACTACTACAAAAATTAATTTTATTTAATCAATTAATTTGCAAAGGAGAAAAATATCAATCATCGATTTCCTATATATTGCTTAACACAATTTCTATGATTTTCGTGGGTAATTAGTTCAAGAAATATGTGATGGCCGAACATGTTGAAGCTCGGTGGAGGTATGAAGGAAATGTGCCAACTTTCGATGAGTATTTGGAAAATGGATTGTTTACGTCTGCAGCTCGTTTATCTTTTACTCAAATGATGATAGCAATGGATGAAGCGGATACAAATGCATATGAATGGGTCTTGAAGAGCGATAACAAATTTATTAAGAGTCTCCAAATGGCTACCCGTCTCTATAATGACATTGTGTCTAATGAGGTATATATATTATATATAATATATGATTTTTTTTTTTCGTTTAATTTATATATACATATGATCCGTTAACTCTCATTGTTAACATATTTGGGTTATCAAGGACGAGGAAAAGAGGGGAATTTTTGCTACTGCATCGCGGTGCTACATGAAGCAACATAAGGTTTCGAGAAAGGAAGCGATTAAAGCATTTCAAGAGATGATTGGGGAGACATGGAAGATGGTGAACGAGGGTTACATGAGGCCAACGCCTGTGGCTCATGAACTTATGAGAGTAGGGCTTAACTATCAACGCATGCTAGATTTCGCTTACACTGATATTGATCATTACACAAAGCCGGAGAAAACTTTCAAACATCTCATTCTCAAAGTGTTCGCCTATCCCATACCCCTTTAAAGAATGGCTTGAATGGCTGGCATCGAAGAGTGCTGTCTTGTGGGTGGTTTTTTGTTAGCTAGCTTCATTGCGTTTATGTGTTTTTCCTTTTGATGTTTTCTTTTTCTTTTTGTGCTGATACGCTGTGGTTGGATGCTTGTTCTTTCTATGTTTGTAACTTTGCACTGTTATGTGCCTTTTCTAGCAATAAATTTTATTGCCTTTGCCTTTAAAAAAAAATACCCTTTAAAGAATTCCTTGCTTCCTTCCTAGATATTTCACCAAAGGAAGAATTGATTGATTGAATGTTTTCAATATATCGAAATAATCATATTAAGTAAATAAATAAATAAAGTAAAAGTGTAATTAATGGTAGTATAATTATACCTACAATAGGACATAGTGTACTGGACTAAAAAAAATTAAGTTTATAACGGAAATACCCAAGACGCAGAGAGTGTTGAATGAGAGATTCCCTTTCATCATTTCTTGCAGCTACTTTGAATTTTGCGCATCCAAAAAAGAATTCACCACCAAAGAGGGGATAAGCCCAGAGAAAGCATAAGGTGTTACCTCCCAAATGCAACAACGCGGGATTGCTGTTATAACAAAATCCATCAGCTCCAAGTATGCCATTAATGTGTTTCCCTTTCAGATGGTGCCACTTTTTCCCAATCAGATCGTATGCCAAAATTCTCGTACGAGGCCTAGTGTAAAAGTAGACAAAATTATCCACCACAGCATTAGTGGCCACATCACATCATTAAGAGGGGAATTATTAGAACGACCAAATTCCTCGTCGAAACATACCCAATTTTCCTTCCGCACATTGTACGCATAGAGGGGTACCGTACCCTTAAAATGGACCAGAATAAGCTTATTGGTGGCATCGTTGGGATCATCCAAAACGACATTCATAGGGGAAATAGGACTAAAGCCCACAAAATCAGCCAAATCCAATGGAGGTAAGTAATCCCATATATCTTCAACAGGGTCATAAACCTCACCAATGAATGGACCATCATCCCGTGCTCCACCAAACACATAGATCTTGCCATCGACAGCACAAGCGAGTGGATTTTTGCGGCCTATATTCATGGGACGGCACCGTTTCCACTCATTATTATTAGGCTGGCCGTTGACTTCCACACAAAACACTTCTGCTGCATGACAGTTGACACCATCCGTTGCAACCACTTGTGCTGCAACCATCTCCATCTCTTAATACGTAATTGCTATCCTCCCGACTGAAACAGCGACCACCGATGCGGTAGATTCGACTTCGAGAATCCAGGCCTACGGCTGCTGCGCCGCTTAAAGAGTAGGATTTTAAGGGGTCAGCAGTCAGCTGTAATCGGCAAATCCTCAACATCTCCTGGACATGAAGAATGCTTTTCATCATCAATTTCTTGATGAGGCAACTCGTGCAGGATGTGCTGATCAGGAGTGGACGATTCCCCTATAATGGATCTCAGATAAAATATACGCTTTACATTCAGTTTCTGTTAACTAACTTTAAAAAATGATTCATTCGTGTTTCTAATCTAAAATTAGTCTCAACAAATTTTTAAAATTGATTTCTTATTTTTTAAGTAATTAAAACTAATTTATATCCTACGCAACTTTAATCATACTAGTTTTTACCTTCACGTGTGTTGCACGTGGAACGCGTGTGAATAAAATATAATTTTTAAATACTTGAAAATAATAAGTTCGAGTGCTACAATTAGCATTCCATTTTATTGTTTATCCAAAAAAATAAATAAAATAATAAGAAATCACAAATATTCAATTAAAACACATATTTAAATAATAATAAATATTAATTAGAAGTGAAAGCTTAGTATATTATCGAAATACGTTGAAACAAATTCATGTAATGTATAAACCATTAGATTCAAATTTCCTGAAAAGTAGGATTGGAGAAGTTTTTTTCAACACCAAGCTATGTGGTTCGGTAAAAGTATAGCTTCGTTCGATAGGAGAGACATTGTTGTAGAAGTTCACACGAAGAAAGGAAATGGGGGCAAGGATTGGGAGGACCCAAAAAAAAAAAAAACTCAGGAGGAGTTGATACACAGGTCCCTTTTAATTTCCTTTTTAGAAGTAGATAATTTATCTTGAAATCTAACTACTCATACCACATTTGAATTTCAGAAAGTGTTTTTGGAATTATTTACAATATAATGTTTTTTTTCCTCAGAATATTTAGATACCAAAGTGACGTAAAGATGATGTTTACATTCAAGGCTGTGTATAGTATAGTATTAATTAAGTACAAATATAACAACTTTTTCACTTCTACTCAATTTATATATTACTTAAGGAACGAAAATCCTCTGCCCCAATTTTGGTGCCCCACTTGTGCCCCATCCATCAAATAATGACACGTGTCCCTTTTCAGTTTTTAATGTTATTCCTTGTTTGCGTAATTAAATTAATTTTTATATTTTCATTCTAAAACCCTATGGGGAATATATTAAAATTTATGACTAACCCTTATATATAATTATTTATTGTTAATTTGGGGCTAAATTCGGTGTTTATGTGGGTTTCTTATTTTATTTTCTTGTATAAATATTACTTGTTAAAACTTAAAAACAAACAAGGTATAACATAAGGGACATGTGGTATGATTTGGTGAATGGGGCATGAAGTGGAGCACAAAACTTGGGGCAGGGGATTTCCATCCTTACTTAAGTACAACTATAGCAACTTTTTTTCTTCTACATATATTGGCTCAAAAGATACCCTCTTCATCTTGTCAACTCCGCATATAAGGCTTAGTAAGAGTTAAATCATCTGCCATTGTTTTCAACCTGCCAGCCATGGTGATGAGAAAAAAGGAAATTGCAAAATTGTTAATAGCTATCAATGTGCAAAGAGAACTAAATGGAAAATCTCAGCAACATAAGAGCCATAAAATTCTAAAATGTGCATTAATTCAAGTCTAACATACTATGGTCCTTGGCCATTATAAATTTTTCAGAAGAAATTAATAATATTATCATTACTGTCGAACCTTTAATCTGATCAAAGTAAAACTTACATAGTACTTAGCACCATAGGTTTTCATGTTGTTTTGCATTTTTCAACTTGAAAACTATAGTGTGAGGGGAAGAGAGAGCTGATATGTTCATTACGTGATATGTAACTTGCATTTTTTTCCTCTCTCATTGTACATATTAACAAATTCTTACGATACATAGTTATTTGAATGACAAAGAGCTCTGAAATATGTTAACTGTAACTTGCTTCAGAATTTCAACTTTCCTAGACATTTAATCCTCACACACAAAGCACAAATTGGTTTCTTCTATGTTACCATAGCCTTCAACAATATCAAGTTGTAAGAATGAAGACATTTACTGCAAAAGAAGACCGTGTGAGTGACCAAACATTAAATCTGATAAATAAACCTATAATACATCATTTCTTACTTGAATTTTTCTATTAGTATGTCACATTTATCCGCAATGTTATTAGAATGTTCCTTCCACCAGTTTACTGATCATCTCTTTTGAAGGTATGTTATTTCTCCATGTTATTTTTAGAAAAACCTTAGTCAGTAATAAAGAGAGCAGATACAAATCTTCAAAGTTTTATTCATACACTTTAGGATTGAGTGGAATAATGTGACAAAAATAATTCAATTATGATTCAGCTTGTATCAATCCTACCTGATACAACAATCACCAAATTAAGTTGAACTTTAAGAAAAACACTCAATGCTCTCATTCGTTCTTCAGTTAAACCAGAGGTAAATAGTTCGATTGTCTTTTCCTAAAACTAAAATTCAGAAGCATATTCCAGGAGCAGGTGCAAAATTTCTATTCTAAATAGCAAAACCAAGCTGATTATGACACTCAAATCCACATTAAAAAAAAAAGATTTGGTATTTTAACCAACTTGCTGCATAAGAATACTCCACAAAACGCACAGGAGCATCATGTCTACCTAAAATATCCTCTTTTCCATGGTTGAATACAATCCTACATAAATGACAACTCAAATTAAGCTTGATTTTGAGTTCATTTTCCTAATCATTCTCAAGAACAAAACAAAAACAAAAATTAGGGCCGCGTGAACATCTTCTTCAATTCCCCTGCCAAACCAAAGTAAATAACTTGAATTAAGCACAACAGACATGACAAAAATAAATTAATTTACCTAAAGTAGCTTGCGAATTGATGCCTATCATCCAGAAAGAAATCAAATGCACTAAATTAGATCAAAACCTGGAACATACTCAAGGTCAACACCTTTATAGAAGTATAATCCCAAAACGCTTAAGGAAGATGAAGGAGAGGTAATTCTGGTTATCCAACTACTTTAACATGTTATTTTATCTCATTATGGGATTCGTTTATGCTTTTACATTCTGCCATTTGACAAGTATCTATGTTCCCTTCCTATGTAATGCAATGTCGAAGCTTCTTGCTAGTATTTGTAATGAAGTTGATTCTATCTCTAGGAACTTCTTATGGGGGGATGAACCGGATAAGAAAAAGCTCCATTTGGTGAATTGGAAAGAAGTTACCAAAGGAAAAGATAGGGGAGGTCTTGAATTGAGGGATGCAAAAACACTTAATAATGCTCAATTGAGTAAGCTTGTTTGGAAATTAAAAACTGGTAACCAAGTTCCTTGGGTTCAAGTGATTAGTGCTAAATATGGAAATTGCCCATCCAACTCTAGGAAAGCCGGCTCAATTACTTGGAAAGCCCTAAAGTGGGCTTCCCCATTGGTAGATAAAGGTACTGTAATTGCTGTAAGAAATGGTGTTTCCACCAACTTTTGGAATGATAGTTGGACTAGATTAGGGCCTATTAGAAACTTACTGCATGGTCCCCTTTCTGAAAATGAAGAATCAGCAACTGTGAGACAGTATTGGGATAATCCTAACATTTCTATGGAGCTTCCTCAAGAGATCTTTGATAACATTCTAGCAGTTCCTGAACAACAACTTAATTCCACGGATGACTCACCTTATTGGTGTGCTTCAAAAGATGGAAAATTTTCTGTGAAATCTGCTTATTTTCTTGCTAGGGATGATCCTTTGACTATTGATTTCTCTTGGATTTGGAAACTTAAAGTTCCCCCCAAATTGCAATTTTTTATTTGGGAAGTGTTTAAGGAAGTTCTGCCTACTAGAAAACTTCTCATTCATAGGGGAATGAATGTCACTAATGTTTGTCCTCTTTGTTCACTCCCAGGGGAATCTTCTCATCACTTATTTCGGGTTTGCCCGGTTTCTTGTTTTATCTGGTCCAAACTCAACTTGGTCTTAAATCCTAATCTGGATTGGGGGCCCTAGCTCAAATCTCTGCTTGTTGATAAGTCTTTTTCTCAACACCCCTCCTTGCCAAAAGGACTTGTTGCTGCTTTTGCTCTTTGGGAAATTTGGTCTTTACGTAACTCTTGGGCCTTTAATGCCCCTAAATTTGCTGTTGGAGTACTCTCTCTTATCCTCTCCAAGGCAGCTGAGTTCTTTGCTCTTAATTGCCCTTTAAAAAACCCCACCTTTGCTGCTTTTGTTCTTGTTTGTTGGAAATTTCCCCTTGCTGGTTGGTCTAAGTTGAATACTGATGGATCTTCTTTGGGAAATCAAAGAAAAGCTGGTGTTGGTTGCCTGTTAAGGGATGATAAAGGCCATTGGATTTCTGGCTCCATAAGATACTTAGAACATACTTCAAATACTGTTTGCTGAATGGGCCTTAAGAGATGGTCATAATCTTGCTAGTGACTTAGGGATTTTGAAGTTGGAAGTTGAACTTGATAGCACTGTTGTTATCTCTATGATTACTGATGTTTCTCTTACTTCTTATAAGTTATAACCCTCTCCTTCTGTCACTTATCAATGATTGCAGGGCCCTCTTGAATGATTTCCAAGAGACTAGGGTGCTGCATACTTACCGTGAAGGAAATGGTTGTGCTGATGCTTTGCAAAAATGGGTGCCAATTTTTTGTGTAATAGCACTAGGGAGAACTTTAAAGTTTATCTTGAACCCCCTGATGTAATCCTTAATTTGCTTCACTCTGATGAAGCTGGACATGTTTACTTTAGATCTCTCCTTACTCTTTAATTAATGCAGTACCCTTTTTCACCCAAAAAAAAAAATGTTATTTTCAGGTATGCTATAACAGACATGAGGAAGCTGGCGAACAGGATGCAATTTGGTGTACCTGAGGAAAGCTCTTTAGGTATTTTTTTCCCTCCATCTCCTGGAATCTTAATGTTTTAATATTTTTTGTAGTTATATTACTTGGAAACTGTGTGTGTCTTCAATAGGTGTGCTAGCACTGGTGATGTGTATACATGATCAGGAATGCATGCCTATTAGTACCTTGTTCATGAATGTCTAATTCTGAATCTATGGAGAAATTAAGAAATATCTAAATCCTTGGGCAGTTAGTTTTTTGTTGTATAACCTAGGAGGTGGATATATTAAGAATATAGCTTATTTGAGGAATCAAGAATCTATTTCTTAGAGAAAGACTTTGAAGTAAGTAAAACTGCAATTTACTTCCACGGACAAGTGAAAGGCTTCATAATGATGAGATGGGGATAAAAGAAAAAAGAAAGAGTAAGCATAAGTATCTAGCAGATGATCGCATGGAACATGACCCACTTAACATTTCGAAAATCTCTGCGAAACCTATCAACATTTTTCCCTTCATTTATGTAATCAAATAATCAATTTCTTGATACAAAATCCTAAGGTCACATATATAAAATGTAATTCGTTAGGTTCTCTCATGTTCCTTTTTATTTGGCATCTAATGTTTTATAGCATAATAACAACTATCAAAAAAGCTAGTCTATGCTACTTACGTGGAGCACTCTTCATTCTTCATATATTCCAACCCAATCTCTTGTTGGACCACCAAGACTTTCACTATTCTGAAAAAATTCTGCAATTAGCTTTAGATTTCCTGTGGAAGGACCAGAAATTAAGAAGCTATTGAGTTCCAGTAATACACACAAAACTGATGCTGCTAATTTTCAAACCAAACTATCAATTTTACAAATAATAATGTTCATTTACGGTGAAAGTACATAATGTAAATCACAGTAGGTCGCACTTTTTTATTACTTCTATATTAGGCTCAAGTTTCCTAATATCAATCTGTTCCCTCAGATCATATAGAAAATAAAAGAACTGATATGGATGCCAAATTGTCAGTGCAACTGCACCCGTGATTGCTTGCTAATATTTCCTTGCATACATTTTCCAGAGAAATGAACATGTTTTGCGTATGTCTTGGTAAAATAAAATGCAAGTACTTGTAATTACCCAAAGGATGGGGAAAAGGAAGGGAAATATCATTCTACATTATAAGTAGATTGACAGTTTGGTATATCACTTACGTAAATCAATGTCAAAAAGCTTCCTAAGGCCGGGCCTTTTTGAACTTTGACAACAACCTTTAACCATTATGCAGCTCGGTGTACCTATACAAAGAATGCTTCAAACTTTAGATAGAGAGAATACTGCAGCTAACATGGGCCGAATTTTAAGCCGGAATTGTTATAGTTACAGTTGTTCACTGGTCACCAACTTCTTGGGAAGATTTAAAGATAAACCCAGAGAGAGCAAAGAGGGTATTGGAAAAGAGTAATAATAAACTACTAAAAAAATTGAAGAAAACTAAAAGTGGGAGAAGAGAACCACCAGAAAAAGAACTGAAAAATATCCTAAAGCCTTCATAGTTCATCTTTATGGTCCAATTAAAATATGTTTCAGTCTCTCTTTCCCTTTTAGAATCAAAGCACCGGGAAAACTGAGAATTGAGTGAACGGAAACAACAATCAAGTAAGATGGAGGAGGAATACATGAGACTCCAAGCAAATAGAAATCAACAACAGATAACAAAAATGGCAAAATTCTAAAGAACAATACATTTGAATCAAATAAATCTAGGATTATTTTTATTCACCATTTTAATTTTAAAAAATTGGAGACTTTTTTTTTGTATGTACCCATTTCAATTATAATATAAACTAATTTGAACAAAAAATTATAATATAAACTAATAAAAGTCTTATTATCAAGTTTAAAAGTTAAAATAATTTACCTAATCATTAATTATTCATCATTTTTTAAACTAATTAAGTTAAAAATTTATTTAAAATTTATTTAAAATTTAATTATTGTGATTGACCTTTTTCAATTTTGGAATGTGCATTGATAGTTTAATGTATTGGAGTGTATAACAAGAATTTAAAGTTTTTTTTAAAAAAAAAAAGTAACATGCAATTATTTCCTTTGACTTATAAAGTTAGAGGAGTTGAGAAAAAAAAAGTTAGAGGAGTCAATTGGACGGGTTGGATGGGTTTCGGGTCATATTCATCTGGGTTTGGGTTTCGCCTCATCTGGATTCAGGTCATTCGGGTCAGATGGATTGAAGATCAGGCGGATTCGGGTTTTGGTCTCAGATTACTCGGGTTCTGGGTCATTCAGGTTTTGAATTTTTCGAATTTATGATTCGGATCAATTGGGTCAGTCTTGAATTTTTAAATGTTCAATTCTTAAATTTATTATTTGAATAGTAAAATTTTTTTTGGTGAAATACTGCTAGTAAATTTATTTTCCAATTATGGCATCTTTAAAATATTTTGCTCTTTGGAGTTTGGACCAACAAATTATTCATTTAGGTGGTAACAAGTGTACTTACCAAATATGGACTTTTTACTCAAATATGGACTTAGCAATTTTGAGCTAAATTGATGACTTTTTACTCAAATATGGACTTAGCAATTTTGAGTATGGATTTGGAGATTCGAAGTTCATGTTTGAAGACTTGTTGAAGATAATTTGAAAATTTGAAGACCAATGAAGAATTATCTCAAGAGGCAAGAATTGAAGATTGGAGCTTAAATTGCGAAGGATTGAAGACAAGCTATGAAAGAGCCCGGAAGCTAAGGAATTTTGGATATTTTATATGGGATGATACTCAGCCCATATAAGCCCACAATTGGAATTAAAAACCCAATTTGTGTCTCCTATATCCAAGCAAATATCCAATTCTCGTATATTCCCGCTTCTAGTCCTAACATGATTAGGATTCAGCGCAGTTTTGGTAGAAAAATCATAATTTTCTACTCAAACCTCCGTTTTAGGCCCATAAGTACTCGTTGGAAAGCTAACTCCGAGATCTACAACTTTTCTTTGAAGTCCAAGACCCAGTTCTACCGTTTTCAAGCCCAAAAACGCCGTCGAAGTCCCTGCACGAATCCAGGATTTTTCAGGATCCTATTTTGACTAGGATTTTGGTTCTAGGAAGACTTTTAATCTAACTTAGAGTCTAAGTTAGACCCTAAAACGTCCTAGACTCCTTTCCTACTTAGAATTGGATTACCTAGGGTTATTTCCACTATAAATAGCCACCCCCTGTAACACAAATCGCATACCTTCATACATATAATTTTCTCTTCTTCTTTTTCTCTTCTAGTTCTAGTTTTTTTTCTAGTTCTAGGGCTAGGGTGCCGCCACCCTCTCTTTGCATAGGGAAGGGCGGCAACCCTAGGTTATTCAAGAGGAGGATTTCGCCCCAAATTTCTATAAGTTTTCTTCTTATTCTTTGGATGCTCACTCAATTCATGAGTGAGTAATCCTTTTCTTTTCTCCAATGTAGAATTTAATTGATCTCTTGACTTATATCATGGTGAGATTTTGTGCTTATATATGAAAATTGTTAGAGTATTCCTTTGATCTCTGTTTTAATTCTATATTGCTTGTTTTGATGGATTGGGTCGACACTTTATTGATAAATTGAGTTAACATTAGCTAGATTAAGTCGAGGATTAGTCGTCCAGGCTTAGTTGTATGTAGCAATTGGTTGAGAATTAACACCTCCTTCCAAGGGAGATAAGGGACGATGAGTGAGAAATTGCTCTTTGTGCTTGTATAAATTGCTAGTTCTTAATGCTTTGTTTCCTGGTGAATCTTTAAGCCTTAACCGGTAATCTTATCTAATTAAGGTGATTTAGGATTTAATTCCAACAAGCTATTCTTTGTTTTCATAATTTTTAGATATCAATGATCCATATTATAATTGTCAAGAGGGATATTAATTCTATGTTGGAGGTTTTTAATAATTATTTTCTAGTTTATTCACTACTATCTTATCAATTGTTTTCTTTAATTTTCTTGATTGCTTTCTTAGTTAATTTTAATTGTTAGTTTTAATCCCCTGTTTCTAAACAAAACTCTCAAGGAATTTTTAGTAAAAGTTAATCTTGGATAAAGTTTATTCCTCTTCTCTGTGGGATCGACCCCTACTTGCCCTATCTACTTAGTTAGGTTTTGTGGGGATTATTTTTGTGATTGCTGACGACCGATCATAAATTTTGTGGGGATTATTTTTATGATTGCTGACGACCGATCAATTATCCTCTCTGTTTTCGCAAACCCAGAAACCATAGGTTGAGGCTTGTCTAAAAACACATAAACAAAGGCATTCTTATTGAAAGTTTTGATGATTCTTAATTCTTATTTAAAGTTTTGATGATTATTACAATGAAAAGATTTCGTTGAGCTTTCAGAGAGTGAATGGGTGGATGTGACTAAGTATGAATTTGTGATTTGTTATGAGCTGGAATGTGAGAGTGAGGATCCTGATGGAGTTAAGAAAATGCTAAGAGTTCTTGAAGGAAAATGGTGGGATTGGTTATGCTTGCTCTAAAATGACAAAGTTTGCTTTTTCTAGTTCTGGGAAGTTGCCTTGGTGAGGTGAATTTGAGCCTTCAGATATTTTTTTTCTGATGGTCTCAAAACTTGTTACTTGAATTTTGGTATGCTGAAATCATTTTGGTGTTTCTATTCAATTGTTTTTTCTAAGTGCTTTTTGAATGGGTATCTTTTTCTTGCATTTAAAAGAAATAATCTCGGGAAGTTGATTAATTTATGTGCAAAGTGTTTTTTAATATTCAAAGTGTTCATCTAGTGTTCATCTTTTATTATTGTAAAAATGTGTTTAATCCAATTTTTAGAGAAAAATATGAGATATATGTGTTTTTGAGGAAAAAATGATAATTTTTTTTCCAAAAAAATTTTATATTTTTTTTAATAAAAAAAATATGATGTGGACTGTGCCACATCAGCATTGTTGTGAGAATGTTGACGGCGTCATGCCGCGTAAGCCAACTTGACGGACCTTTTGACGTTATGTAACAACAGGGGCCCAATTGCTCCGTTAACTCCATTTCAGGGACTCAATTGCTCATTTCTTCACTTGAGGGACCTATTTGCACATTCTCCACCACTTCAGGGACCAATTCTGTACTTTTACCGTTGTTTCCCACCTAGGAATTAAGTAATAACGCAATAATAGATATTTAAAATAGAAAAATATGAGCTAGAAAATGATTAGATTATTATAATATGAAAGGTCTCTCAAATGAATCCAAATATATAATACACATATTGTACATCCTAGTATATATGCATAGACTGAACAAAAAAGTACATATGCATAGATAAAGAAGTGCAAATGTGCAAGTGTAATAACAAATAGATTTACGTGAATGGGCCGCAAGAATATCCAGAAGAGCAAAGCCCTGTGGCACTGTTCTAAGGGAACAAGGCCACGGGTCGACTAGCCGGAAGCTCTGGAATTGGTCTGTCCATGCTCAAAAACTCCACCACTTCCCCCATATTTGGCCTTCCCTTCGACTCATTCAATGTACAAAGTAACCCTATGTCTAGAACCCGAATGGCTTGCTCTAAATTAACCAGCGACCCCATTCTAGGATCAACCACTTTCGCCTTTTCATTTTTCATGTGGATTCTCCAAGCAAAATCTACCAAATCCCTCTCTTCTTGATTCACTTCAGAATCTAACCTTCCCCTCCCGGAAACCACTTCTAAAACAAAGATTCCGAACTCGAAAACGTCAGCCGTTTGGCTAACCGCAGCTTCAAACCTCTTTGACTCTGTCGCCGCAAGCACCATCCTGAAATCGCCGACAACTGCTCGGAAGCTTACGTCAAGGAAAACGCTGCTTGTTTTCATGTTCTTATTAGAGGTGTTCATGGGCCGGGTTGGGTCCAAGCTTTGATCTATACTTACATGACTTGTCCAAGCCCGGCCCGGCCTGATTAAACGGGTCTTAACTTATGCCCAAACCCGTCCAATTAAAAAAAGTTTTGTCCAAGACCCGTCCAAGCCCACCCGTTTAGTAATTAAATATATATTATTTATTTATTTTGAACTCATCATTGATCATTTATTATTTAAAATATATTTATTATTTATTTAATAGTATATATTATATCTAAGATAGTAAAAAGCTTAATTAACATATATATTTTTTTATCAAAATAATTAATTTACACATCTAATGAATATTTTAACTAGTCAATCTAATTAAAAATAAATAAAATAATCTAATTATTTAAGCATACGGGCCGGGTCGGGCTTTTATGGCTAAGACCAAGCCCGACCCATTTTGTAAACAGGCCTTAAAATTTTGTCCAAACCCATTCAACGGACTTCAAATTTATGTCCAAGCCCTCCCAAATATCAGACGGACTTACAGGCTTGGACGGGTAGCCCGGCCCTTGAACAGGTCTAGTTCTTATGAGCGAAGTTGCTTGGAGTGAAGGGAGCTTAATGCTTCTGCGACATCGTTGATGACTCTGAAACGTCGTGTCCATGGAAGAACCCCAACGCCGAACAGCCATTTATCGAGGCTTCCATTGGTGTAAAAATCGTAGACGATCATCGTTTCCCGGTTGTCATGGCACCATCCCCTTATTGGAACCAAATTCGGGTGACGAACTCGGCTCATGTCACCGATTTCTTTTAAAATCCGTAGCCTATCTAATCCTTGTTGTGAGTTAAGGAACTCGGGAGATAACCTTTTGATTGCCACTTGACAGCCATTTGGAAGCTTCCCTCTGTAATACATTCCCCTGGCGTCGCTACCGAGAATCTCCACCTCGCTGAAACCCCGCGTTGCGGTTGAAATCTCGGAAAACGTGAAGCGGCGCGGCTTGTTCGGCGGCCTGGGTCTGTTCGTTTTGTCTGGTAATGAAGTAAGTTTGGAATTGTCATGATTTCTTGATCCCCTGCGTCGACTACAGAAAAACCCAATCATAATAGCCAAAGCTATCACAGCTACGGTAACGAAAATCAAGAAACCACTGGGGGTTCTTTATGAGATTTTTTATTCTTTTGGGTACTACTTTGAACAGTATCGGATTTCTGGAGGAAGATCTTATTCTCACAAGTTTCATTTGAAGGGATGCGAAGGAAAGCTTGGCTATTAGAAGAAAAGTTCCAGGAAAGCACCTTATGAATTTGAGTCATGTTGCCAGTGGAAGCAGAGAATCCAACGAACATGTACTCATTTAAATGAGGAAAGAGATCGAGTGGACCAGAAAAGATCAGTTTAGAAGGGAAATTATCATGGTCGTCTGATCCGAGGTGGATATCCATCCATCTTTTTGGACCGTCGTATTTGATCCAAGCTCGATGAAATAAATTAATCATGAAGAAAAACCCCAAAATCTGATGCATCAATGGTTATGTTGGAAACAACGATACCAAGATTAATACCCACATGGTTGTCGTTTGGGTCTCCAAATTGAGGATTCTGTCGCGTATCGAATTCAATAGCGACGGCTTTGTAATCTTCCTGGCAAGCATCGTTCATCATTCCTAGCCACGGTCCGGGTCTTCCGACAGTGAACTCATCAGGGACTATCATGAATGTGAGACCGTTGCCGCCTTGATTAGGCAAATTAGAAGAATTATTGCTGAATTGAAAAGCAAAAGTGGTTTGAAATGATGCAGGGGTCTGGGTTCCTGGATCAAACAAGCAGGCAAGGGAGGAGTAAATGGCTCTTCCTACTTGATGTTTTAGATCAAAAAACATCTGATGATTCATCTGGGATTTGAACGACACCGTTTTCCACCGAAAGTTTAGCACTCCCTAGAAGCTTAACGTCGAAAATTACTCTAGGATCATCGAGGTTGAAATTTGTGAAGGAGATATGCTTGGTCACGTTTATTACAGGTCCATTTGTTCTAGTAGTTGAGGGTTGAACAAAGATTGCGTACTGTAATAAACCTAGAAACCAATAGAAACGTGCAACCGAATAACAAATCCGGATTTACCCTCAATTTCAATTCCCCCTCAAGACTTCATGGCAAAGAGTGGAGGTGCGGAAAGTATGCAATTTGTATTCTGGGTGTCGTTCAAAACACTCAAAACTGTGGTGTAAAATAGATTTTGGAGAATTGGTGGTGAAACGAAACCAAATACAAAGAAGTAGACGAAACCGAATACTAATTAATTTTATTTTTTTTTTGTAATTTTTGTTTTATAAAGTTATTGTCAGAAGTTTAGTCAATATAGAATTTCATCTAGGAAGGTAATTTAATCAAATATGGTATGTCAAGTCACATAGCAAAGGCTAGAAGGAGACCTCGTGAGGTAGATTTAATCAATTGTAAATTAAGATAATTAATATATATTATTATTAATTAATTGTATAATCGCCTAATATAAATAAACAATATATAAATCTAAATGGCAGTATAGAAATATATTTGACAAATAAGGGTATAATAAGCGATTCAAAAGTTTTACAGGTGAATATACTTTTTAATATAGTATAGATAGATATAGATATAGACTAGTCTTGACTTCCACGTGCGTTGCACGTGACCCATCCTGTTTTTAGTAAATAATAAATTTAAGAATTAAACATTAAAAAATACAAGGCTGACCCAATTGATCCGAGTCCTAAATCCGAAAAATCCAAAACCCGAGTGACCTGAGGCCAATACCCGAACCCATCTGACCCTAGACCTAGCATACCCGAATGATCTGAACCCAGATGAGTCAAAACCCGAATGATCCGAGAAAATTATAAACAAAAATTATATTTTATTCAATAAAATCCACATTGTTATAATTTTAACCATTCTAAATTATCATTTATTCAAGCCCAGCTGAGCAATAACTTGAGAAAAGTATCTGACTCATTTGACCTAGACTCAGATGATCTGAAACCTGTCCAACCCACCCGATTGACTCCTTTAACTTTATAAGTCAAAGAAAATAATTACATGTTACTCTTCTTTTTATTTTTAAAAACTTTAAATTCTTATTATACACTCCAATACATTAAACTACCAATACACACGCCAAAAATAGAAAAAAGGTTAATCACAATAATTAAATTTTAAATAAATAAATTTTTAACTTAATTAGTTTTAAAAAATGATGAATAATTAACGATTAGTTTTAAACTTGATAATAATACTTTTATTAGTTTATATTATAATTGAAATGGGTCTAGATTTAACAAAAAGTCTCAAATTTTTTAAAATTAAAATGGTAAAAATAAAATATTTATAATAATATTGAATTTAATTAAATAAAAATAGGATTTTTAGTAGAATAACTGTAAAAGTTTATTTCTAAAAAAATTGTAAATTTAAAAAATTCTAATATATATAAGTTTTTTAAATAAAATAGTAAAATGGTAAAAATAAAATAGGTATAAGGATATTAGATTTACTTAAATAAAAATAGAGTTTTTAGTTGAGTAAAACTGTAAAAGTATATTTAAAAAATTCTAATATATATAAGTTTTTTAATTAAAATAGTAAAATGGTAAAAATTATAAAGATATTAGATTTAATTAAATAAAATTAGAGTTTTTAGTTGAGTAAACCTATAAAAGTTTAAACAATGGCATTTAAGAAATATATTCGAAAAATAAGGGTATAATGGGCAATTCAAAAGTTTGACAGGTGAATGTACTTTTTAATATAGTATAGATATAGATGTATTAGTAGAAAAAAAACTTTATAATATGTATTAATTTATTTATAATAATTTTAATCACTATTTGGATAAATTTAATCTTTTCAAAAATAACAAATAAACCTTAATGGACTAACTTCCATCATTGATTAAATGGTACCCAAAAGTATTTATGATGATAGATTAACAAATTTGTTGGTAGGTTTTTCAATAGTTTATATAGATTTTTTTTTTTTATAACTTGTATTGTATATTTCAATTTGTTGTTGAATTTGTTAGTACACCTATAGTGCTTTCGATAACCATTATGAATTCATAATTTGGTAGTCAGAGTAGATTTGGATTCCTTATAGTGGCTTTGGAAGAAAAAGGTTTTCCGATTTTGACAACCAAACACAAAAAATAAGATTTGGAATTCAGGTTTAAATTTTATACTAAAAATTGTAAGAAAAATCAAATGAAATTTAAAATGAATTATATTTAAAAAAAAATTTCGCAACATTATCATTTTGCCACTTTTTGGTCACGTGAACTGATAATTTTGGCAAATTCAATGTCTGGTGAGGATGTCATCAATAAAAGAACCTATTTGCCCAAAATTATGAATTCATGGGTGGTATTGACTAAAATTAAAGTTCATTGGCATATTTGGTTGTTTTCTATAAGTTCATGGGCGAAATAGATCATTAAGCAATATTTGGAATATATGTGTACTATAATTGCCCTTGCAATGAAGTTGAGCAACAAATCATACAAATAAACACAGATTCATATATTAATTCAATTATGTAAGGAATAAAGTAAAAAGACCCAATTAATTTTGAATTTAAGTTTTTCTGCAACTTTAGCCAAAATTGGCTCCTTGAAGATTCCTCCTTTAATTTTTTTGTTTGCCATATTGATCATGAATACTAAATTAAATAGAAGAGTTTAATCTCAACTATAAGAAATAAACATGCAATTCAAGTAAAAACAATGTTCGATCTATATTTCATTAAGCATACAACGAAAGAAACAATTAGCCATATTAATCCCTCCCTTTAAAGGATTTAACTTAAATCATATTATTAGTCATATTAATCCTACCATTTAAAAGATTTAACTTAAGATTTTTACTACATGACCAGAAAAATTGATCCGAAATTTGGTCCCCTATGACGTATTCTTACACGGTTGGTCCAACAGACTGGTCCTAACCACTATTTAAGTGAAGTTTTGCTACAAAACATGTGATGACTAGTAATCACACGTCATGTGAGACAAAATTCTGATCAATTTTTCTGGTTGTGTAGAATTTTCCTTAACTTAAATCATATTCCCTAAAGAGAAATAAAAGTTAATACTAATCTTTGGAAGATTTATACAAAATCATAACAAAAGCTAAAATCCTAATTTTAAAAAGATTTATCTTTACCTCAAAAAAATTTAAATTAAGCCACCATTTAAACAAATCCAATTGTTATTTTTTTTCTCATTTCTTTTAAAAAATAACATTTATTGTTGATGATCAAACTGATATAGCAACACGGAGTTGGAAAAGGTAGTTCTAATTGCTGGAGAACTGATTCCTTCTTTTAAACTGGAAGTTGCTTTAATTCTTCTTTGCATATATGGGAATATTCACATAGCATTATTACATTACAATTTTTAAATAAAAATTTAAGAGATTATAATTATTTCATCAATTTGGGGCAATCCATCAAATAGGGGCACAACAATCCTTCATTCTGTATTTGTGTTCCATGCATGAGTTAGAAAAATTCTTTCTTGCATTCATAATATGCTCACAAATTTGTACTCTTAATTATTAATGTCTTAATGTACAAGTACAATTTACACCCTAAACTATAAGTAAATTGACAATTGGTATCCAAAACTTTAATTTTGAACAATTTATAATAAATACTAATAATTATTTTTAATCAATACATTAATTAATTACTTTATTGTCATAATTTATTTTAAGAATAATAATTATCAAATGCACTAACATCTCTCAAACACTGTTCTCATTTGTACATTTAAATGTCACCCTAAACCAAATTCAACTTTAATAATGGCCCTCAAGGTGGATTTATTCACCTAATTGACAATATATCAAATTCCATTAATAAATTTTTTTTAAGTTTACGCTCATTAGAAACTCTTGTAATTATGTCTTAATTTAGAAATACTTAGCCAATTAGATTCCTTTCAAAGTCGTGGAACTCCCTTGAAACTCTTCCAAATCTTAAGTTAATTTATTTGCTAAATTAATTGAAGGTTTTGCTTTATAAAGGTGAGGATTGTCAATTTGGTCTTGCATGTCCCCTTTTTATGGTAAAGGGAGGTTTAAAGGAGAGAGAAAGCTTGGCATAATTCCATGGCTAAATGCTCACTCTCAGGCCAAATGTTTGCAAATTGCTCAAATTCGGGGCAAACCTTTCGAGTTAAGTAATTAAAGGCCAAATGTTAATTATCTGCTCAATGTAAAGTTTTACTATAATGAGTAATTATTTGACATAAACCCCATCTTATAATTAATTATATATTTAATAATAAAATCTATTGTCTAAAGGGACACATGTCAACACTTTAACCCCCACGTGCAGTTTGTTAAACTCCACTAACAATGGATGATATAATTTTCTTGTTTATTTAGGGTGAATAATCGATGCAATGATATGTATTATAGATTCTATACTATGTCGGTGAATCTCAAGTTGCCACATCAATATGTAGCAAATTTCAAAACATGAAAAGTTCCTTCAAGATAAATTTACAATAATTTCTAATTATCTTAAGCCTTTAATATTGAGTTAATTAGACGAAAACTAATTAGATTAATCAGTAAGACTAAAAATTCATACAACCTAACTTGCTACCTCTTTTCTTTGATCCCTACTAACCCTTTGTTTTTATCTTCTTCTTTTTTCCTCTTCCTCCCATCATAACTCTAAAACCTATGTCTATAATTGTTATTATTATTGTATAATAAAGTATATTTATAGAAAATTTGGTTGTTTATGTCCAACGTTCAATTTTGACTCAAATAAAGACTAGAAGGCTCAATAAGGACCTAACATTTCCATTTTCTAATCCACTGTATCAATTTTTCATTGGCTAATAATCACGTATTTTAACTTAAATTGAAACGTCAAGCTTTGAACCTAAATCATGAATTTTCACAAAGATTAAGCATTTATTTAAACAATTAGTTGAAATTTTTTATACAAATATAGCATTTTCAATAACCTACATAACTTTTTTTAATAACTTAGTGTTGTATAATTTTATAACATGCATTATTAATGAAACCACTACCAAAATTATTTACAACGAAGGCGCGGTTAATGAATTTGTTGGTATAGATCTAAGTTTTTATAACATATATAGGTTTTTCAGTAACAAAGTATTGTACATTTGATAACCTCCATTGTTGATGAAATGGTTACCAAAATTCTAATGATAAATTTCATAGCACTGGTTAGCAAATTCCCGATAAATTTTACATATATCACTTTTTTACTACCTACAAAAGCATTTAACGAATGATTATTGAATTCATTATTTGAGTTGTTTACAAAATTACTTATGAAAATGATTATTTGAAATTGTTGATAAATGCATAGCAATTGTGATGTCATAAATTTGATAACATCTATTATTGAATAAATGGTTACCAAAAATACTTACAATTACATGTTATTAAATTTGTTGCTATAAATATAGATTTTTTTATAATCTATATAGTTTTTTAAGTAAGAAGATATTTTAAATTTGATTACCTACATTATAGATGAAAAGGTTATCGAAATTACTTATTTTGAATAGTTACTGAATTTGCTAGTATATTTAAATTTTCTTGATAATCTACATAACTTTTCCAATAACTTGGTAACGTAAATTACCAAATAAGAAAGCTGATAAATCATAACCCACTAGCCAATGAAAGATCATATACGAAAGCATAAATTATGTTGAGTAAGCCCTTTGGCTTAGAAATTTTTAAAAATGATATTAAAATGGTTATCAAAATTTCATAGTGCAGTTATCAAAATTATGAGAGCTGCTAGCAAAATTACAAATGGTTGTTACCAAATTTTCATAGAGTGTTTATAAAAATTACAATGGATAGTTATCAAAATTACAAAAGATTGTTATCAAAACCTCGTAAGAGGTATTTTTCAAAATTTTAATGGAGGTTATCAAAATTTTAAAAGATGGTTACCAAAATTTCATATGAGGTTATCAAATTTATAAAGGGTCGTTATCAAAACTTCAATCAAGGTTATGAAAATTAAAAATTGTGGTTATCAAAATTTCAAATGGTGGTTTTCGAAATTTCAAACAGTAGTTATCAAAATTTCATAGAATGATTGTCAAAATTTCAATCGAAGTTATTAAAATTACAAAAAAATGTTTATCATAATTATATAGGGTAGTTGTCAAAATTTCAATCAAGGTTATCAAAATTAAAATATAAATGGTTATCAAAATTTCAAAGGGCAGTTATCAACATTATAAAGGGTAGTTATCAAAATTTGATGGGGGGTGTTTGATTATCAAGATTACAAAAGATAGTTATAAAAATACAGAAGGGTGGTTAATTGAGTGTTTATCATTATTTTCATGGAGGTTATTAAATGTGCAAAGGGTGGTAATCAAAATTTTAAAATGGTTAACAAAATTGGTATATTTATCGTTGATCAAAGGTCACTGAATTTATAGTTCTAAAAATAATGTAACTTAAAATAAATTCAAACAAAATTTTAATCTCACATGTAAAACACGTGGCAAAGTACTAGTAGTAATAAAAGCTTTTAAAAAAATCTTTTGTATTTGTTGTGTTATAATCCCAATTTTTTTTTTCAAAATCCCAATTTTAAGTTGATAATAAATGCAAATTTGATGTTTTAAATATACATAATAAATAAATAAATCAATAATAAATAAAAGAAGGAATTGCACAAAGTGCTCTATCGTAAAAATTCTAATATACTAGCATTTAAGGCTCAATTAACACTATTACACTACTCTTACCTCACCTCTCATTTGCTTTCATGCAAATCCCATGGCTTTATTCATATATATATATATTGGCTTTTGATTCACTAAGCTGCATAGCTTTTTAATTATTGTGAGAATTATTATATGTACGATCTTGACCACTAATCGCTCTTTAATTAATAAATTAGGAAGACTACCTTATTCCCTATCTTTTTATATTCACCAAGATATGTGATATAGCATATATATATATATATATATATAGTATAAAATAGAGAGGACAGCTGCATTATGCAAAAAAGTTTGGTGCATGTGCAATATTTTATATACAGACCAAATTTTATTTAAAAGCTATAATAAGCCGAACAACCTAGCTACTCTGTAACCCAATTAGAAATTTAAAATTTGGTATACTTTTTCTTGAATCTTTTATTTTCTTATAATGTAAAACAATTGCCATCCAACTTTCAACCCTTTATCATCACTGTTAGAAGGAAAATTCGTGGTTTTTTTTTGCGAAAAAAGGAGAATTCGTGGTTAATTAATTTGCGAAAATTTGAACATCAATGTGTAAACTTCAATCGTTCAACTAATCTTGTTGACTTAATTTCATCAATAATAATAAAAAAGTATTTTTCGACTTTATACGTAAAAAAAAAAATCATTAATTAGAAAACGAAAACGATACCAAACAACCCCTAAAATATTAACTCTGGTCAAAAGAAAAAAAACTAAACTAATAACTCGTCCTTTGCCAAAAAAAGAAAAGTGTATTACTCGTCATTGTGCCAAAAAAAAAAGTATTAACTCGTCAACACATCTAATTCAGGTTCGGACTTCGGACCAGGTCGTACACGAGATTCCAAAATTACCCTCATTTAACTCTGCGAAATCCAATCATTGCACCAAGAACAATGGTATTTTCCGTAATTGAACATCAACGCACGTGACAGTTGTTTTCAATTTTCACATTATATTCAAGGATCGAAACGCAATCATTTTGAAGTAACATTTTTTTATGCTGCTTCACTCTTCTCTCGCCGGCCGTTTTTTTCAATCGGGCACTTGCCGAGGAAAAACTCATTTTTCCTTTTCCCGGTAAAATTTCGAAGATTTTCCCCAGAGAGTGATAATTTTCCTGTATTTTTAATCTTATTGTTTAATCAGAAGTTATTTTTTTGTCTATTTATTCATTGATTACTATGGTGATTGGTTTTGGAATTTATTGAAGTTGTCAAAGCTCGAGGAAGTCGAAAATGGCGCCGCCTCCAATTTTGTCATTGGCTCTTCCGTCGGAGACTGGTCGGGTTCTCAGCATTCAGTCTCATACCGTTCAGGTATGGTTTCTCCTCTGTTTTATTCGTTTCACTTTCATTTGGTCCTTTTGTCTTCTGTTTGGTAGCTGAGAAAGCTCAAGGAACAAGACAATGATGATCAAGATTGTTTTTTTTTTCTTTTTGTTTATGTTCTTTCCTTATATGAACGTAATCCGCATGAAATGTAAGAAGTCAAAGATTAAAAGCCGGGTTTGACTTTCAAAATTTTATTGATTTATTTATTAATTTTGTAATTACTTTCTATCGTTTAGAAATAAATGAATTTTGGCAGGAAAAAAATTGCTATTTTCCATCTCAGGTGATAACAATTCATTGTGCTTCTTTAGAGATAATGCAAAGCAGTATATCTAATACTAACAATTATGTTAAGTAGTATAGTTCAAAAGAAATAACAAGAATTTTTAATGCTTGTCCCTAAACTCTGTTCATTATACCGTAATTCCCCCGAGAAGTTATCTACTAAAGCAAGATAATCTTGTCTGAGTATCCTATTCTTGAAAACATTGAGAGCAATGAACTTATCACTCGCTTTGGTCTAATATTTCCAATTTGTAGCTTATCTAATCTGAGTGAACTTTTAGTACTTTCTAAGTTAGAAATGGAATAGGCCACTATTCTTGTGCACTAGATGTCTATGTGTGGGGCCTACTGCAGATCCACGTAATGAACATGGTGGTACTGCTGGTATGGGAGAACCTCCAATATACTAGCATTCTTCCCTCACTTGTATGGTTGAATAATTTACGATGTTAACGATAGTAAAAAAGAACGGTTGAGGAAAGGTAATTATAAATTCATATAGTGATAACTCAAGAACCCTCCAAGAGAGTATTTCTCAAGGCAATGGATGTTCTTTAAGGTTAATGTCCATGCATTTTAGACATTTCCGTATAGAACAATGACATACAAGATTCTGATGCATATTTAGACAATAAATTTCTTGGGATATGAAAAAAGGAAGTGATCTTTTGCAGAACAATATTTTAGTTTTTGTCCTTTCACTGATATTGGAATTGGAAGAAAACAATACCTTTTTATACTTTTCTCTTGGATACAAAATTGGAATACTTATGCTTTAAGCAATATGTTAATCTTTATTGTGCTTTCAGTATGCTTTTGCCTTTTTCATCTATGCTCTGTGTCCATGTCTGTGCATTAAGAGAAATTCATTTGTTTCTAAGGGCTGTACTATAAATAAAAAATGGTCTATGCTTATCTACGTCTTTGTCTTGTTAGTGTACTTCTTAGTAACTACAGAATTACCATGTCATGTCATCCAAAAATGGGAACCAACTTTGCGAATACTTTTCTTCAGTAAGTATTTTGGTGAATACCGTTGTCATATATCTTTTGAAGAAGTTTGAAAAATATTCTTTCTTTGTTTCCTCCCTGCAAGCAGTTAAAGGAACCTTGTAATTATATACTATATATTGAACTATTTGTGCTGCATAATTGGTGTTACTCTGATCTAATTTCTTTATGTGGCAGGAATATTTCTTACATAATAGAGTTTTTCATATATATCCTATTCAAAGCGTGACTTATTTTCTTCTTCTTTCTCTTCAGGGATATGTTGGCAACAAGTCAGCAGTTTTTCCTCTCCAACTATTAGGCTATGATGTGGACCCAATCAATTCAGTACAGTTTTCAAATCACACAGGCAAGCTGCTTATAATACTTTTCAAAAGTCTCAGAAATCTGAGGCCTGATATACGGTGCGATATCAGCTGTCAATCTGTATACCTTCAGGCTTGTGTTCTTATGAAATTACTGTACACAACATAGTTTAATCTATTTGAAAACTGTGCAGGATACCCAACATTTAAGGGTCAAGTTTTGAATGGAGAACAATTATGGGATTTGATAGAAGGCCTTGAGGCAAATGATTTATTATTCTACACTCATTTATTAACAGGTACCTTGATTATGATAGCTACCTTTGGAATGGAAGTAGTTCCATGCTATAATTCTCTCTAGATTGTTTTATAATAGTTTCTTAAATTAAAAGAAAAATAGTTGTATTTAAAATTCATGTCATTTTGATGGGGGGATAAATTAGAAGGAGTGGATGTAACCTTTTAAATAATGGTTTCTTAGCAATGAATATCCTAACAACCTTAAAAGTGTGCAAATTTGGTCAGCGTGCATTTAAATTATATCTTAAATTGTTTAGGTTCTGCTTGTTGATTTTACTATTTGCATTTGGGTTTATCATAAGTCAAAGGAAATGGATGAAGGTCAAATCATAACTAATTAAAGATGGACAAATAAATGAAATGATACATCAATTTAAGGTAATTGTGCTTTGATTGGTTAATCATTTGAACAAGTGGCTAGTTCATCACTGCTTTGAGATGCCATGCCTGAATGCTCCATGAATTTGTATTGGTATATTTAACACTGCTCCTCACGCACATTAATGATGCTCTTTATTTATGCCATAAGAAATAGTATGCAATATCATTTGCTTTCTATTCACTTTCTTTGTTTCTGCAATCATCAAGTGGATTTACTTTCTGTTTCTGAAATAAAAATTTTCTGTTTGTTTGTGTTGAATTTTTAATGCTGATGTTTAATTGTTAGTATATAATTTTGCACTCATGAGATTGATGGGTGAGTGATCATCACGTTTGCCTTCCAACAATCAAGACTTATATGTTTCAATATCTATTGCTTAAAACCTTTTCTGGTGAATTTGCAGGTTATATTGGCTCTGTTTCTTTTTTGAACACAATATTGAAGGTTGTATATAAGCTTCGTTCTGTAAATCCAAATCTTACTTATGGCAAGTAGAATACTCTAACCTCCATAAACTTTTGCATCTTAAATTAGGCGTTGCTTGCTTGTGTTTGGTCCTACTTTAAATCAATTCAACTTGTGATGGCCCCACGCCATCCCTACTTTTTCCAAAAGCAAACATAAGTAGAAACCCTTTTTGCTAAGGTCCTCTGTTTCTTCTCATCTAGTTTGTGATCCAGTGCTGGGTGATGAAGGAAAGCTCTATGTTCCTGAAGATCTTGTATCAGTATATCGTGAAAAGGTGAGTGATCCGATTGCATATATGCAAGCTTCTCTGTCCATTCTATTTCCTTTGTGTGCATTTCAATATTTTGGATATGGTTGTTTCATACTGTCATTTGCATCAAACCTATCTGGAATACTGCACTTTTGATGGATGACTTGATTAGAACATTTAAATTGAGAGCATAATTAGCAATCGGTTGATTATTTGTCTTGGAGTAAATTAAATATAATTATCTTGGCATGAACCATCTGCATAAATTATAGCCAGTAATTTGTTATACTTATTTGTCACACTCCTTCTGGTTAGGTTGTCCCGGTGGCTTCAATGTTGACTCCTAACCAGTTTGAAGCAGAGCTGTTGACTGAAACTAGGTACTTTCTGACACTATATATTAAATAATGTTGAAGCTCATTTTCTTCGTTGTGAAGTACCATTTGTTTTGCATCATGATGCTGTTTCCTTTCTGTTGTTTATGTTTCTTGGATATCTTGTGAGACTTGTAACATCATGTAGAAGGCAAAGGGGATGATATTGAGAGGATGTCTTATAAGTATTTGATCTACTAAAGGATTTTCAAAAGTTGAATTCTCAAAATTTTCTTAGTTAGTGACTTGTATTCTTTTTTTTTTTTCCCCAGAAACCAGGTTTTGTTTGTTCTATGTGTTTATGATAAATGCAAAGCATAATTCATGTTTCGAGGAGAATTTCTTGGGTTTTCCTTCTCTTCTCATGGTTCAATGAACAAATAGATATCACTTAGAGAGAGATATAACTGTTTCTACCAAGAACCAGAGTGGCGTCTTTGATTTTGATTTGAAGCGCTGGTGTTTCTAGAGTTTTTGTATGAAGTAGAGCTCCGGAAAGGGTATTTCATCTTTATATACTATGTGGAGTATATATAATTAAGCTTTTTGAAAAGTCGCTCGTATATTTTAAGGGAAAAAAAAGAAAGAAAGAAAGTGATTGTTCAAGATTGAGACTTGGATGCATTAATAGAAAAGAAGAAAATTTAAAGTAAGCAGTTATTTTATTTCATGTATGTGATAGTAACCTTTCAGTAGTAAGTTGTGGTGTTGTACCATCAGTATTAGTATATAATATCGTTTGTTTGAATTTGCTAATTGTCTGAACAAAACCACCTAGTTCAAAGCTGAATCAGGATGAAAAGGTTCATGTAACTCAGATGAATTGGCTTTACTGGAGAAAAAGGAACATAGAGGCACGAATCATACAGCTATACCCTCTTGAGCCAAAATTGAGTTTTCTTTATGCCCTTTGGGCCAAATATGCTTGAATATGCAAATTGGTCTGCAAGGAGGTTGAAATTTTAGCTCTTGGCTAGAAGAGGAGCTTGTTTCTTCTAGCACTTCTGAGGCCATACAACTTGACTTCTCTAGAAGAGCTTTGTTGGTTTATTATCTTTTCAACTTGTATGCCTTTTGCTGTCTGCCTTTTCACGGCTGCCACAGACGTGTCCTCTTGTTAGCCCTCCCTTCACCTATGGTTTCTATATGTTGCACTACATTTTGAACCTTATAACAACCATTTGGCTTTTCCACTTTGCTTTTTTGCCAACTTGTATCCAGATCAAGTCACTATTTATGACTTCATATTGCCACATTTTATAGCAGTAGGCTTTCTTTTGCTGCATGTTCTGCCTTCTATTGCAGTTTCTTAGAATGTGTAATTGCTGCAGGATTGGTTCTGAAACAGATGGTCGGAAAGCTTGTAACATTATTCATGCTGCCGGGCCTTCAAAGGTTTGTTCTTTTCTTTTTCTCTGCATCTGTACCTGATTGGAACTTTGGAAATGAACCCTCGTTCTCTGTCTTTATATCTTTTGCCTTGGAAGTCTGCTGGGTGGAAAGCTGAGTAATTGCTTATTTTTCCATGACCTTAATAATACCATAAAAGAAAGTCTTTAAAAAGCAGGGCAGGTTTGTGGTGCCTTTAACATATTATTTGCATTTGGCAACCCTGTTATGACAGACAGATTAAAATTACGGCACCGTTCAGTACTGTGGTGGGAACCTGCTTTACTTGATTCATAAGAGTTTGGTTGAGATAGGATGTTATTCTTTTTTAAAAGTCATACTGTAAAGTCTGCAGTCTGATAGAAAAGGAGTTTTACTTACTCCTGAAAGGTATGTAGAGACACATACATACGGACATAGATACTAGTCCATTAATTTCATATGACTTGTGCAAACCATATATGACGAAGATATGATGGGTTCTGTGGCTCATTTTATGGTTGATGGAATATTACTTCATAAGCAATGTACTTCGTTCATGGCCTCTTTCAATTCATTTTTGGTCTGAGGTTAGAAGAAAATATGCATTATCTTTCCATACAAGCAGAAGATTAGAATCAAGCAACCTCATCCTTCAGCTCTTCAGTTCTCTTTTAAGGACCTTATTTAGCTTGAATTGCATGTAAATGTGACTTTTGCTCTGATATATGTTTTAAACCATATTATATGAATTTTCATCTCAGGTTGTGATTACTAGCATCAATATAGATGGAAATCTTCTTCTCATCGGCAGTCATCAGAAAGATAAGGTAGGTTGCTCCGCTGATATGATTCTGTGCTCTTGACTTTTTATCTTAGCTGCAGGGTTTTTTAAAATGCAATCTATCATTGACGTCTGGTGCAAATGTGATTTCATGTTCTTAAATTTGCTGCTTTTCAACCCCTAGTACTATATTCTGCATTATAGATCAAGAAAGAGCTTTTTAGTAGTAAGAAGGTCAAACACGCATTTACATGACATTTTTGCCTCTTGTTTTTCCTTATCTTTGTTTTGATTACATTTTGTGGCAAAAGGACTATATCTTATGTTCAAGTGCTTATTTGATATTGAGTTGAAGATTCAAAAGTGGGACTGGATACTCTGCCTTTTATAAACCTAGGAGTAGATTTATAAAAGTAGAAGGATGTGTCTTTCTGATATTTATTTATTCTTGAATATGGTAGTATTAAAATGAGTTTTCTGGGTTGGTATCTTGTGCACAGATGGGGCTGGCTTCTAATGCTTTTTGTGCTACTTAGAGGTGATATTGTGGATTTACTGGAATTATAAGATTAAGGAAATCAATATCAAACCCATATATACTCTGACTTAAGTAGGTCTTCAAAAATTCATACATGTACTTCATACAAGAAGAAATTTGTCTCACTATATTTGGATGTTTTGATAATGTCCCTAAAATGCTATGCATGAAGTTGGCTGAATGAAAATGACTTGGTGAAATCTATCATTGATTGCTGTTTGCCTCCAAAGAAAGGATTATCTAATTGTGATCACTATTCTCTTTGATCCTTCCGACGATGGAAATAAGCTGTTGCAAGAATGAAAGTAATTGGCACTAGTTGCCTTTCCACTAGTTTCTTCTGATTCTTTGACACTTTAATGTTAAAAATTTCATCCTTGTTGTA
The DNA here is from genome assembly GCA_001974825.2 of Corchorus olitorius. NCBI lineage: Eukaryota > Viridiplantae > Streptophyta > Magnoliopsida > Malvales > Malvaceae > Corchorus > Corchorus olitorius. Next base: position 24,614 of record AWUE01015789.1, on the reverse strand, counting down.
ATTTTAGACTCCAATTTGATGTCCTAATTCTTGAGTTTCAGCAATTTTTGCTTATAAACAGCAATTCTATTGTGTATTTTGTGTTTTTTCTCACGGTCAAACTGATACACCCTTTTGGTTGGTAGTTTTATCTTATTCATGACTTTTTGAGATACTGACGAGCTTGTCTATGTTTATTGTGGTATTCAATTTGATAGGAACACGCTCCTGAGCAATTCAAGATTGTGATACCCAGAATTCCTGCATATTTTACGGTATCCTAAATTTCGTCATTAATCTGTTTCTACCTCCTTTCATGTAGACATTGAAATATACTATCTGTTACACGCTAATGTTTGAAATAGTTTAGTTTTAAATCTAATGAGGCGACTTTATTTTATGACCGTGTTTCCCTCTCTTGAGAGCAATGTATTCTTGTCTTGTTCTCTTTTGTGGGTTGTCCTTTACTCTTCATATAGTAACGTGTCATATGGGAAATTATTATGCTGATGAACATCCATATGTCTGTAGGGAACAGGAGATCTGATGACTGCACTTCTACTTGGATGGAGTAATGTAATTCTCTTTCCTTAACTCTGCGTTAACTTCCCTATGTAAAAGTTTGATTTCTTACATATAGGCTTTTTTGTTGTGCTCAGAAATATCCCGATAACCTTGACAAGGCAGCAGAGCTTGCAGTATCAAGTCTGCAGGTACTTATCTCTTGATCATTAGGTTCTTTCTTGTAGCTTTAGTGACATTAACAGCATCTGCTTCTGGAGGAATAGAAAGTCCTTCCATCTGTTTACATACTATAGGATCTCATTACTATATGCCAGATCTAATGTGCAAATAACACTCTTTGACAAAGCACACAATTTTCCCTCATTATCAAGAAGAAAAATGCGCTGAGTTGATTTGCGAGGTTTGACTAGCTTTAAAATTTTGGAATTAGAAAAGATTATGTAACATTACGTTCTGATGGGGACAAATTTATCCGGGTTATTTCGGGACCTTGAAAGAACTAGTATGCAGGAAGAGATCTCTTCTGTTTTCAAACTTCTTGTGAATATAAAACAAGCAAGTTGAAGTTGGATGGAATTTGATCGGTGAATTCCAAACTTTGGGACAACTTAGAGGACATAAACAAATGTATTGAAGTAAGAATCCATAAAATCTCGGCCTTGGATCAGATTGTGTTGACATTACTTAGAGAAGAGTTAATGTTCAAAGGTTTTCCTGCTATATTTACTTTATCATGGCTTTGAATAGGCATATTTTTGTCCAGTGCCTTAACTTACAAAGGCCAATATTGTGGCTATTGACATCACACTCCAGGATACATTATATGCTTTGCGTACAGATGGGATGTCTGTCATGTTAACTGTTGCGTCATGTCCTCGGGCTTGTTATGTAGGATTTTAGCCATCTTTGACAACTATAGGCATTTACATAAGAGCAAGTCTACTATTGTGAGCTAATATATCTTATATTGATATTAGTACCAAAATGAAATAGCAATTCATATATTGAATTGAATCCCCAATGGTGTTTATGGTTGAGTAATGAACAATCTAATTCATTCATGGTTCGACTTTTACGCAGGCACTTTTGCAGAGGACGGTGAATGACTATAAAAGCGCCGGATATGATTCTCGATCAAGCAGTCTGGAGATCCGGCTGATTCAGAGCCAGGATGACATCCGCAACCCAAAAACAACATTCAAAGCCGAAAAATACACTTGAATGCCAATGCCTGATGTATTTATGTATTGAATTGTAATAATCTTGTTGTTTTCCTACAAAATAAAGGTCTATCTGCTATACACGAAAAGTTATAGCATTATATGCCAGAACAATGAAATGAGAAATACAAAATGGAAAGATGAAGACTTTTGGTGGTATCAGTACATCAGAATGTAGTAACTTCAATCTCTATAGTATCATTAACTTTCTCTGTTTATCTATCTTTTAAATATTTTTTAAATTTCTTAGAAAATATTACTATCCATATTATTATTACTACAATATAATACAATTATTAGTAAAAAATAAAATTGAATTTCTTTTTAATAAAAATGTCCGTTTTACCCTTTTGTGCTCCGGATCCGAAAGAGATTAATCTCAGGTTAATAAATTTTGGAGATTCCCTTTAATTAACAGGGAAAAAAAAAGAAAAAAATGAAATCTTAACTCTCAAATGAGTTCTTCGTTGACAAACCAGAAAAGAACCGACATTTAATTAATCCAAGCCCAAGCCTAAGCCCAATAGTTGACCCGAAAAGCCTAATATAAATACCAGCAACAGCCACGTAATCAGCTTCGTTTCCCTCTCCACATTATTTTTAAGAGGATTTCTGGCCCTTCTGGAAATTTACAGAGCAATATCTTCTTCAAGTTCGAAGAAATCAAAAAGCCCGAAAAGTTCAAACAATTTCTTCACTACTTGCTTGCTTCAATCTGAAAAACAAAATCGAAGTTGTAAGAAAGAAAGCAGAAAGACAATGGATCCAGAGAAGGCGTTGGAGTTAGTGAAGAGCGGCGCAACGCTTCTCCTTCTAGACGTTCCTCAATACACTCTTATCGGCATCGACACTCAGGTACTTATTGTACTTTACCAATTGGAAAGCACTGTTTGGTTCTCGAGAAACTGCTAGAAAAAAACATAGGGAAAAAGTTAATTAAATTTAGTTAATTTTAGTTCTAAATTTTAACTAAATTCTTGTTGGCAGGTGTTTTCTGTGGGGCCTGCTTTTAAAGGAATTAAAATGATTCCTCCCGGAGTTCATTTCGTCTTTTACAGCTCTTCTACCAGGTTTAAAACAAACAAAAAGAACTTTGAACTCTTTGATTTTGGGGGCAATTCAGTTGCTATGAAAACATTGAGATGAAAGTTAAAGCTAGTATTTTGTAATTCGTTTTACTCTCTTGGTTCAATTACACAGGAGAAATGGGAAAATTTTATAGAGGTTAAGCATGGCTGATGAAATAAAGAACTGTCTCGTGAAATTGCTATGTTTACTTATTAGCTTTTATATACTTTCTTTTTTAAGATCAATTACATTTCCTTTTATTAATTGATATATGCAGAGATGGCAAAGAGTTCTCACCTTTTATTGGCTTCTATATCGATGTTGGCCACTCTCAGGTTCGAACTTCCTTATCCAGTTTTGTTAAAGAATTCATTGCGTAGTGGCATTATCATTATAGTAGAACAGAAATCACCAATCATTAAAACTACTGATGTTTACTTTATCTGAATTACAATGGCTGAGATGTAGGAAATTGTTCTATATTATTCTTCGCTGAGTAAAAAAGTAATCTTCGTTAATTTATCTATGTCCTATCATTGGCAGGTGGTTGTTCGTACGTGGAACCAACAAGAGGAACGCTTACTTAAAGTATCAGAAGAAGAGGTTTAAATTCTTGTTAAATGTGTTTCATGTTTTTTTAATAATGATGCCTAATATCATAGTAGTCTGATTATTAAAGTATCCAATGATATGATCAAACTGCAAACTTGCTAAAGAAATGACTTTTTGCTTATCATCCTGAGGAATATGGTTCCATATGGAATGGAAAGAATGATCTGTATTGTTTTCCCCACATAGGAGTAGGAGGCATGTTTTTGTTATTATGGTGGTGTTGGTAGTGCTGATGTTTTAGTCATTACTTGTTTGAAGATTTGTTTCTTATATGCTTATTTTTTTCTATGGAACACTGTTCTGCAGATAAATGCTTATGATTTTGAGGATTTCATCTGAGCTGATCATTATGCTTATGTAAACAGTGACATATTTCTGTTTCCTTTGGTAATGCATTTAATTATTTCTTCTTTATTTCATTTTTTATTTTAGGAAGAAAGATACTGTCAAGCTGTTAAAAGTTTGGAGTTCGACAAGCATCTTGGCCCCTACGATCTAAACCAGTATGCTGATTGGAAGAGATTGTCTAATTACATTACAAAAAGCACCATTGAACAACTAGGTTTTTTCTCTTTACGTAAAGCTTTTAGTTCATCACATGTTTGACACTGTTCGGATGTTTCTACTTTCCTTATATATTAAAGTTATGATGTTAGTACCTCTGTGGGCTAGCTTAACTTTCTGTATTTTCCACCATTTCTCTTAGTTTTAATTGAGTAGGGTGTTTGGGATTTATTTTTGAAGCATGTGCACAGTAGACATCTCATATACAACACAATTTTCAATGGGAAGGTTGTATTTTCTTTCAGTTTTCGAGCAGTCTGCAAAATGTTCTAAGTGTAGCATTAACTTTTTTTATATATATTGATTAAAACTTGGATATAGGTATGTTAACCTGTTACTCTTGCACTAAAGAGTTGCTCGCCGAAGAATTATTCTTATGGCTCATGAACTTCTTAATTAAGTTTCATTGAAATTGGGTGCTTGACTTGTAGTTGCCAAAAAGTTCAGTATTTACCATCTTATGGTATGTTACATTGGTGATATTTAGTGATACAAGGACCTTTTTATGTTTAAATCTAATGTGCTACATTATTTGCATAGAACCCATTGGAGGAGAAATTACGGTCACACTCGAATCTGGGATGCTGAAAAATACTCCTAAGAGCACCATGGAGAGAGCTTTAGATGAGCAGTTAAGAAATAGTAAGTTCTCCACACCTGCTGAGAAACCCCAGAAAAGAGGATGCTACTACACACAAATTCCTCGTATTGTAAAGCGCAAAGGAGTAGAAAGTGGACAACTTACTTCTTTGAATCTTGACAAGGCAAGTATTGCTAAATGTTATGTTACAGCATATTTACATGTACCCAAAAAAAAAGAAAAAAGAAAAGAAAAGAAAAGTTATTTACATTTGAAAAAGTTTTTAGCTGGCATTTTCTCATGTATATATAAATTTTTGCTTCTCTATTCAGACAGAACTACTAGAAACCTTATTGATGAAGAATTATGGTGGCTCTGAAGACTCAATTCTTGGGGAGCTGCAATTTGCGTTTATAGCATTTCTGGTACAAACAGGATAAAATGACATTCTTACTTGATATTTGATACTGTTTTAGTTAAAAATTAATACTTAATACTTGTAAGAATCATGCAGATGGGGCAATCGCTTGAATCTTTCATGCAATGGAAATCATTGGTTAGCCTTCTCTTTGGATGTACTGAGGCTGTAAGTAGTCGTTTATCTGCCTGTGTTTGCTTCATTACTCAACTTCTTCTATTTGAAACTGTGGTTTTTTTTTTTTTACTCTCATATTGAATTCTAGCTAACACCTGATAAATGGTTGACATCTATCCTATTGAATTGATATTCTATCACCTAAGGCTGGGGAAAACTGCAAAATGTTGTTATTTTCTTCATGTTTGTCTTTTCTCTGTTCTTCTATACAATAAAATGTCACTTCATCCATTTATTATCATAATCAGTTTCATTATTGAATGACATTAATGGTTTTCTTGTCTCTTCATTAGGCAGAATGTATTTTGATTCTTCTCCAATGTGCTAGTATCATCTTCTCATCAAAATTGTCAAAACAGTGATTGCTAACCTGAAAGTTGAATGTTACAGGGTTAGAAGCATGATAGTGTAGAAAGGGTCATAAAAATGTGTGCATAATGTTAAGTATTCTCTATCTGCTGCATAAGTGATTTTTGACTCCACTTTTGAATAGGCTTACATTTTCCTTCATGTATATTCAACTCCTTACCGGTTTTCACTATTAATTACTTATGTGAGAAATGTAGCCAATGAATTCGATGTTTTAACTTTTTCATTGACTTTTCTGCTTTATAACTTTTGCAGCCATTTCATACAAGGAGTCAGCTGTTTACAAAGGTATATTTTCTGAACTGATTATCTCTTTGTTTAGGTCGTTTTTGTTCGTGAAATTTGTTCTAACTAGTGTGGTTCTGCCTCTTATGGTAATAAGTAATAACCATATTTGAAGAAAAAATTCTATTCCATGCAAATTTATGCGTACAGATATGGAGCTCTCTCTCTCTCTCTCTCACACACACACAGTTTGTCACAAACTAATTTTGTAGTTGCCTGTATTGGTGTTAATACTTTAATGTTAGTGTCTAACACGAGGTAAGCTCGTGACAGTTCATCAAGGTCATCTACTATCAACTGAAATATGGACTTCAGAAAGATCGTAGTGTTGGAGAGACAGGTGCATCAGCATTATTAGATGACTCATGGTTTTCTTCTGATAGCTTCTTGCACCGCCTTTGCAAGGTAGTTATCATATTTGTTTTTATTTTGGTCAACTTGTTTATCTTGAAGAATAAAGCAACAAAGTGTTCAGTAAACAATCGATTCATAGTGGGATGATGAAATTGCAGGATTTCTTTTCATTGGTGCAAGATGCTTCGGTTGTTGATGGAGATCTTCTCTCATGGGTAAGTGTACTAAGCTCGACTCTTTTCGTTGTTATTAGTACGAGTGTTGTTGTCAATTCTTTCCACTCCCCTGCATTTTTTCATTTCCATTCAGCAGTAGTAAGGAGTGGTAGTGGAAAGCCTGACTTCAGTCTTGAAACACTTGCAGACGAGGAAATTACAGGAGTTGCTTGAAAACAGTTTAGGATGGGAGTTCCAGCCAAAAAGTGCAGTTGATGGAATCTATTTTGAAGAGGATGACGAGGTCTGTGAATTTACGTGAATTGCATGAGATTCAAACACTCTTATTCCTTAGTCTTCCTCTCTCACTGTTCTTTCACTTCTTCTGCAGTATGCTCCCGTCGTTGAGATGTTGGATGAACCAAGCACGACTGAAGCCACAATTGAAAAGGAATGAAGTAGCATATTGACTATCACAATTTCTCTTGTTAATGTGTTGGGATAACACACGTTTTGAAGACCAATGGAAATTTTGTACGTCAATTAATCAATGTATAGAAAGAACTTGCTACCTTGACCTTGTATCATATTTTAATGTCAAATTACTTTATTAATGACAATGAGGTTTTCAAATTTTGGTCCTATTCCTCTTTACATTTGACAATGTTTTATTTATGTAGGTTAATCCATATTCCATAGATACCTTCTCTCTATAAATTTCAAAAAATTGACAAGTCATCATACCCTTGAAGACTCGCATCACAATGAAGTTGAACACTTAGCCTGCTCGCCTGACGAGATGGGTACCTTAGTGTCAATATTAGTTTTAATCATATATAAATGAAATAAGGTAAATTTAAGATTTTCATATAAATTTTAGTATAAATTTGATTTTTTTTTATATCAAATGAAAAAGATTTGATTATTAATGATCTGGGTTACAAAACGCATATGAGAGAAACAAAACAAAGTTTGCATCAACACCTAAATCCAAATGTGCTACTATGACACATTTGCATTACGAACTAAGAACAATAAGGAAATATAGCAGCTAGATTAGTTATTTCTACCTTCCCAAGATGATCACCTTTAAATATCGTAATGACTTCTACTTCCAGCCGTTGCACTTCACATTGAGCAGCAATTTGGAGGCCGTAATGATGGACAACAAGAATTTCAGCATGAAGAGTTTTTTTTATTATTTTTTGTGATTTTTTTTTGTGAAAGCATGAAGAGAATTAGACATACGAGACTTGTTTGAAGGCAGAGCATATAATTTGAGATTGTATAAATTTGAAAAACTAACAAACTTTTATGAGATGAAAGATTATTTTAATTTCTAAGCCTTATATATATATTGAGATTGTATTATTTTATATATGAACATGAAACAATAAATCAACATCATAAGTGTAAATTGAATTTTATGCATTAAGCTCAAAATATTTTATTACATAAACGCTGAATTTATTACATAACTCCGATCTCAAGTCCTAAGAAAAATAAATGCATTAGCAGTCGCTAACAAAATCCTAAAAACAAAAAACTAAGACCTACCAACATTCTCAAGCATCATTCTTCCTCTCAAGCATATGCTTGAACCAATAAGCTGACAACTTAGGATACCTCCTGAGATCATTGTAATCAACATAAACCAAGCCAAATCTAGAAGTATATCCCGACAACCATTCAAAGTTGTCAAGCAAAGACCAAGCAAAGTAGCCAATCACATTGGCTCCGTCATCCATGGATCTCTTCAACTCTTTCAAGTAGCTTCTGTAGTAATTTACTCTTACTTGATCATACAATCCTTCAGGAAGTGTCAAATTGCCGGGATCATCCATTCCTACCATCATCAAGAAAACAAATAAGTTAAATTAATATATATTAAATCAATCTTAATTAAGAATAATTGAAAGATTATTTTAGTTTCTCACTCACCATTTTCGGAGAGAATTATAGTTGGGTTACCATAACGCTCCTTTAAATAAGTGACTACTTTGTACATGCCCCATGGAACTTGATAGAGCCATCCAGAGTAAGCCTGAGGACCAATTGACTTTCCATTCTTTTCATCTGTTAATTGCATAGACAAACAGATAAGTTTATGTGCAATGTCAAAGTTGCTTATGGAAATGGAAAAGGAAAGATGATTAAGCAGTGTGTTTAAACTTACAAGCAAAACCACAATTCCAATCTTGTTGGTAACCGGTAACATTGGGCTTAGGCTGTTGTGGGTCATACATGTAATAAGAGGTATAGTGGTTGAGACCAATAAGATCAAAGGAGTTTTTCACAGTTTCCACATCTTTTGGACTGAACTTTGGAAGCCTTTCTCCAACAATATTTTGCATTGTTTTTGGATATTCTCCATATACGAGTGGGTGCAAAAACCTGCAAGAAAAAAATATGAATCTATCATTTGGTTCTTATTGAATCCAAGTCAAAGTAAGAATCATTTAAAATTAGTTGCATTTAGTTTGATGTCAAGAAATTTACCATCCAATATGGAAGTCTCTCGCCCTTTGTGCTGCATAGTTGTCAGCTTTTCCTCTTGTTAAAGGTTCATACCAAACAAAGTCTAAGAAAATTCCAATTTTTCCTTTTTGTTCAGCCTGGAAGAAATACATCAAAGCTTAATAAATAATTTACAAAACAAATCAATTGAGAATTTTCTTTGAAAAAAATCATTAATTACTTGGTATTTTTCGCGATATCTTTTAACAGCTTCAGCATGACTCAAAATCATATGATGGGCTGCAATATAAGGCTCGGTTGAAGAGTCTCCAGCAGTACAATTTCCAAATGGCTTTGAACATCTATTTGGAGGATTAATGCCATTGTCAAATCCTAGAGCAGCCACCACCCTTGGCTCATTAAATGTCATCCAATATTTTACTCTGTCACCAAAAGCCTTGAAACAGAAATCTGCATAATCTGCATAATCTTTCCTGCAAGATTCAAGCATCCAATTTATCTTACATTCCAATAATAATTTAGCCTCTTTCAATAAGATAAAAAGAGGTTGCCTTTCAACTTACACAATTTGGTCACTCAGCAAACCTCCATATTTCTCTTGAAGTGCGAGTGGGAGATCATAGTGGTACAAATTCGCATGTGGGGTGATTCCTACATAAATTGATAACAAAATTGTTATTAATACGTGACATGAGAAAGCTTTGAGTCTATTGTAGTTTAAAGAATCCGAAATTAATACTATACCTTTCTCAAGCATGTAGTCAATTAATCTATTATAGTAAGCAACTCCTTGCCAATTTACCTCTCCGGTGCCATCTACATATAAAATGAATGAATATGACAATTAACAATAACTAGTTTTGAAATTTGCATATATACATATAAATTCAATTGATGGTCAATGCATATAGTAATTTACTTGGAAAGATTCGGGGCCATGAGATTGAAAACCGGTATGCATCAAAGTTTAACATTTTCATCATATCAACATCTTCCTGCAAATAGGAAGAAAAAGTGAAAATTAGTTCAAAAATTTGGCTAAAGATAATATAACATGACAATGATGTTCAATTTAGTTGGAATAGAAGCAAGCCAATACTTGATAACGCAAGTACCAAACAAGGGAAGAAAGAATACCTTATAATGATGGTATTGATCAACACTAACTTCACCCGTAGCATTACCCGCAATATTTCCTATTAACAGGTATTGTTTCTTGTTAGGATTAACATCCAAATTAATTATACTCAAATAATATACAATGAGTTAAAAAAAAAAATCATTTCATTTAACCTGGAGTTTTGACGAAGACATCCCATATGCTAGGTCCTCTACCATCTTTACTAGCCATTCCTTCAACTTGATATGCCGATGCTGCTGTTCCAAAGACGAAGCCCTCTGGAAAACCATCCCTGCTTAAACCTCCTGTATCAAACCGTTCTTCATTAAAATTAGGCCATTGTTTGACATTTCTAGCTAAGGTAGGTTTGACATTTCTAGCTAAGGTAGGGACAAGAATGCTAAGCAATGCGAGTGACAGCAATAACAAAGTTTCAAAGATTTTCATAGCTACAAGAAATGCGGTTTAAGTTTAAGTTTGAGTGAGGAGAACTTTCTAATCAGTCTCTCTATTTATAGTATAATAGGCGAATTTTTTAATACGTAGATTAGTTGGGATAAAGTGAGTTTAAATATTGATCTTTTTATTTAAAATATCTGATTTGTTTCATAGATACTCCTCAAATTCTAAGTAGATTTGATAAAAGAAAATTCGGGTAATCGACTAAACAAAAAGAATATCTTAAGATTGAGAAAGTTTACATATCAAATCAAAAGGATATCGATCTAACTAACATTCAAATTCAACTTAAATTAAAACAGAATTTATTCAACCAAAATCAAACCAAACTTAAAATTTGATGATGTATTATTAAATTATTTTAGTTTATAATGTATTATTTTTATCAAGGAAAAAATTACTTAGATTTTCAGGAACGAATTGTGAAAGTTCAAATTATACTGTAATTGAATTGATTTTTTTTTTCAAAAAAAAATATTTTAGTGGTTAGATTCGGGAAATTTTCAATAAGCACAAAGACAATAGAAAATGGACTTGTAGTTGCTGCGTTTCTTGAGCTATTTTGTTGACCTTGCCTTCAGCAAAATGATATTTAAATTAAAGTATAAAATGATACTTGCTAGATGTGGGAGAAGCAAAAGTGTAATCCTTTTTGTTGAAATTAACCAATTTAAATTAAAAATGATTTATTTTTTCCTTGATATTATTAGGTAGTAAGTAAATTTTGATTAAGATTCATAATAAGTATAATAATAATAATAACCTATATTTTCACCAAAAAACAAAAGAATATAAGAACCTATAGAAGTAATATAAAGTAAGGATGATTATCGAAGAAAATAAAAAAATTTATTTATTTTTTATATTAAATATCTAAAACAGGAATCTAAAAGTATACATATTAATATATGAATAAATTCAATTTCTTTCGGAATCTACAAGGATAGAGAGTCTGTTTAACTCGGATATGCAGTTGAGAGATGATGAAGGAGATATACGTATACCACTAATAATTAACAAAATCCAGGAAAGACCAATTCCGGTGGAAATCAGGTTTCAAAATAGTATCAATTCAAAATTCAAATGAATTTGCGATATACTGGCATTAAGAAAATCATTTTAATTAGATTTTACCTTAAATCATTTTAATTAGATTTAGCATTAAAATAAATAAATCAGGTAAAGATCGTTATTAAAAATAATTCTAGATTTTAGTTCTGCAGAGATCAAATAAAGATTAGATAAAAATAAAAATCAACGACAAACCTATCTCTCATATCAAATCAAAACCAACTTTATTTGCCGTATATGACATTATTTATTAAGCCCAAAAAATATTTTTCATATATATCAAATCAAAACCAATTCGATTTAACTTATATATATAATATATAAGTTAATGATCATGTCCTAATTATTTAAAATATATTAGTGAATGCTCCTACTTGCACTTATGATACTCAACTCATTAAACAAAGCTATCACTCAAACAAAATGGCGAGGTTAACGATTACCAAGGGTGTCATGTTGTTTTCTTTGCTTTACCTTAATAATGTACTCATATTAAATGCAGTGAGTACCAAAGGAACTAATGAAGAAGAGAAGTTCCCGATTACCGGAAAGGGGGCTGGAGGTGGTGGTGCTGGAGGAGATGCAAGCATGGGTGTGGCGGAGATGGTGGACACCAGTACTGAAGCTAATTAGCTTCATGACGCATGCATGGATATGGTTCTATAGTGGCTCATATTAAATCGCAATATATGAATGCATGCATTTTTAATTTAAAGTTTTTTTTTTTCTTTTTAGTATCAGGTTCAAATGATTTTGTATGTATATGTTAGCAGTAAATAAATTAATGGCACCTCCCAAATGCCATATGTATCTTAATTATGTCCTCATATTTCACATTGTTTTGTGATTAGATTGGTTTTATGTTGAGAATTGCAAAGGGAATCAAAAGTATTAGTTATATTATAATTAATAATTAGAGCATGATTATCACTCGGTAATTTTTGATCTTGTTCGAATTCATTTTTGAGCATGAGTAGTATTTAATTAATTAAATTTTCCAACTTGCAATCATATGATATATAAAGTAAAATTCCCATTTGGCAGGATTTTGATCATCAGGAAGGTAATTACATTACACCTCACATCAACTTTAGTAACGATAATTATTTCAAAAAAAAAAACTTTAGTAACGATAATTAATGCTAGGTAAATAATGATTAATTTCATTCATTTTCTTGAAGAAAAAAAAAATCATTCATTTTCTTTTCTACTCAAATCCTTTCTATATATAAATCAGTTATATATATTAATCTCCACATTCTTCCAGAAGAGAAGAGGGTTGTTTTCTACAATGCCACACCACCTGCAATGACTGATTAAGGCTACCTATTTGTAACCATTTCACTACCGTTTGATCGTTTCGTTACTGTTTTGGGACCAAACGGAGCTTAAGTGTAAACTCTGTTTCAATCGCTGCTCTAATAATCTCATCTGTACAGTACATAATCTAATCTGTACAGTTTAATCTCATTTATACAGTTGCCGAACAGTGTCAATCACACCGCTACTGCACCGCTCTACTAAACAAAGCCTAAACTTTAAACGGTGAGAACAATGACCCTCTTTTACTCAATAATATAGTAAACTTTAAGCCAAGAAACTTACTAGGACTCAATCTTTACTAATTTACCATCTATATATATACATGCTTTTATGGTCAGAAGCAGATGGCTAGTATATCTGAACAAATATTAGATTCCCTTTAGTACAACAGTAGAAATCATTTGACACATTGTCACAGAAACATACTGAGCAAATTAACCATTATATGAAATGAAACCAAAAGAAGAAACAACTCAAATGAGATGCTTTATAAATCGAAAAACATGGCAGCTGGCTGGTGGCTAAAGCCCAAAACTCACGAGAAATTAGTGCATGCACTGCACATGGACTCTGTTTCAACTCTGTCAAAGGTGTACGTACCAGCAAGCATCAATCAGTTTTTTTCTGTGAGAGCCAAGTCAAATCCCACATTTTCAGACCGAACCACTCTTTTCACTTTGTCATATATGAAACTTGCTCCCTAAGACAAATATTTCTTCATGTCTTTATAAGCAAACAAATTTTTACCATAAAGGAGATTTGAAAAGGGAAACATAAATACTACTACTACAGAATAGAGTGAAACAAGAATAGACAAAACTAGCTTTCTCTTTTGATTGAGGATGTTAGGAACTGGTTTGGAGCTCCAAAACATTGAGGTTTCCAATTTTTCTCTTCTTCTTCTTTTTTGCCCTTTATTAATGGTCATTTTATGGTTCTACACTAAAGGTTTTTTACCTCCCCTGTTTTAAAACAGACATATGTGCTCAAAGTTAACATTAACTGTGAAGGGTGCAAGCAGAGAGTGAAGAAACTACTCAGGAAAATTGAAGGTGCTCTCTCTATATATTTCTCACTTTTTGTTATCCATTTTCCTCTAACTCTTAATGTAAGAAGGTTCCAAAACGTTTAATTTAGAAACTGTTTCCTACTTACTAATTTGGGTTTCCTTTATTTTCCCCAAACTTCTATTTTTTTTTTTTAGTATTTTGTTAGTAATTAGTGTTTTCACTGGTTAGCTTTTTGTTTTTGGATTTAGGTGTTTTTGCTGTTAACATAGATGAAGAGCAGCAAGTGGTCAAAGTAACAGGAAAAGTTGATCCAACTAAACTTATCAAGAAGTTGATCAAATCTGGTAAACATGCAGAGTTTTGGTCACCAAATAGCCACCCCAAATTCATAAGAGGTGACAAAAATATGAACCAAATCCAACACCTAAGGAATGGGATGGATTTGGATGACTTTAAAATTGAGCATAAAATTAGCACCATTGGCCATGAAGTTGAAGATGATTCTGGAAGCTATCTGGCTGAAATAAGTTCCATGACAGGTAATAAATCTGATCAGAATTTGATATTGGAAGAAACAAATTTGGACAGACAGGAGGAACAAGACATGTTTGCCATGATGGATCACCACCCTGGAGGTTTTGGAGGCTTTAGGAGACATGAATTTGGAATGTTCCATGAGATTCCATCCATGTTGTTGCCAAATTATGCATATAATCATCAAAATATGCCATCCATGATCATGAACACTTACATGCAGCAGCAGCAGGACAGGCAGAGCAAGAACAACATGATGGCTAATTATGGCAACAACAACATATACATGCAACAAAATGACATGATACATAATCTGTCTTCGGCTCCGCGAATTCCTTCATTTGCTCGACATGGCATTAGCTCTGTTCCTTATTATTAAGGATTAAATAGATAGAAAGAGGTTTTAATTTTGGTGATTGAACAGAATTTCAAGCTTTGTAATGTGCTGATATGGGAGGGTTAGTATCAACTTCCTTTATGTTTTATAGGGTAAATTATAGATTGTCTCTTTCAATTAATATTAAAGAAAAGAAAGGGAAACAGGAAGAGTGACTGTAAAACAGCAGAACTATTTAGCAACTCAAATTAAAATTTACAAATTTACAAATTTTGCAAGGACATGGAAGTCAGAGCAAAACCTGCCCTGTTACTCAAATTCTTTTCATTTTAGTTTGACTTGTGATCAAATTCAGGGGAAGATTACTTCTAAGCAAATGATTTTTGACGTAGCGATAAGTGAAGAAAAACAAGATTTTTGAACCATAAAAAATCTAGGGTTTGAGAACAATCTCAATTTCGGGAAAATATTCCACAAAAGTTTTATTTAGAGAAAAATAGAATTCAAGAGTTGTTTAATTTATGAACTAAAAAGGCCTTTATATAGGCAAACTAAATACCTAAGTCCAAGTCAACATAAGACTAGGAAAATAAAAGACTTCATCAAACTAGGAAATAATTAAAATAGCAAAAAGAAATAATTAAAAAAAATATTAAATGCTTTCCTATACTAACGTCCTGCGTCAGTCCCCTCCACTTGAAGAGAACTCGACCTCGAGTTGATCTCCGGATACAATGGCTCCTCGGAAGAATGAAACTCATACAGATCAGCAACATTGAAGGTCCTTGAAATACCCCAAGTTTCTAGTAAGTCAATGACATAGGCATTGTCATTGATCTTCTTCAGCACCTTGTATGGACCATACTTCTTCGGCTTCAATTTGTTGTAAGTGCCAATAGGGAACCTCTCTTTCCTCAAGAACACCATGACTTCATCCCCTTCCTTGAACACTAGCTCCCTCCGATGTTTGTCAGCAACAGCCTTGTACTTAGCATTGGTTTTCTCCAACCTTTGCTTCACCTCGGCTTGAACCTCTTGAACTTGCTCGGCTAAGTTTTCAGCAGCAACACTAACACCAGGAACTCTAGGAAGCTTCACCAAATCTACAGCATGATTTGGACTTTGCATATAAACCACAGAAAAAGGTGACTTGCCTGTAGCACTATGCACAACATTATTGTAAGCAAATTCCGCTTGAGGTAAAGCGAAATCCCACTGTCTAGGCTTATCTCCACAAATGCTTCTAATCAGATTTCCCAAAGTTCTATTGAGTGCTTTGGTTTGACCATCAGTTTGCGGATGAGCAGTACTGCTAAACTTCAAAGAAAAATCAAACAACTTCCATAAGGTCAACCAAAAATGACTCAAAAACCCGGTATCACGGTCTGAGGTGATAGACTTTGGCACTCCATGCAATCTGACAATTTCCTTGAAGAACAATTTTGCAACTCCTGAAGCATCAGTTGTCTTCCTACATGGAATGAAATGCCCCATTTTTGAAAACCTATCCACCACAACAAAAACAGAATCCATACCTCGTTGAGTTCGTGGTAAACCCAAAACGAAATCCATGGACAAGTCCTCCCAAATTCGATCAGGCACTGGTAAAGGCATGTAAAGACCAGTGTTTTGAGCTTGGCCTTTGGCAGTTTGGCACACATAGCAAGACTTCACAATCTTTCCCACATCTCGCTTAAGTTGAGGCCAATAAACCTCTCCTCCAATGCAGTTATAGTCTTATCCCTACCAAGATGCCCAGCTAAACCGCCACCATGCAAGTCTGTAATCAACTTCTCCCTTAAAGAAGAGCGAGGCAGACACAACCTATTCTCCTTCATCAAGTATCCATCATGAACATGAAATTCTCCACCAGGTTGCTTAAGTTGACAATCTCGCCAAATTCCTTTGAAGTCCTCATCTTCTTCATACAACTCTTTCAAATAGTCAAATCCAACAACTTCACTGCTAAGAGTCGTCAAGAGAATTGCCCTCCTACTAAGAGCATCAGCCACACGATTCTGCACTCCAGATTTATGCTTCAACACAAAAGGAAACTTCTGAAGAAAAGTTATCCACCTTGCGTGCATGTTGCTCGAAATCCATTGTTGGTTGTTCAAGTGCTTTAAGGCTTCATGGTCAGAATACAGAATGAACTCCTTACCTATGAGATAGTGCTCCCAAGTCTTCAGTGCTCTCACAACTGCATAAAACTCCTTCTCATAAGTTGACCACTTTTGTCGAGCCTCACTAAGCTTCTCACTGAAGTAAGCCACGGGTCTCTTCTCTTGGGATAAAACAGCTCCAATACCAATTCCACTAGCATCAACATCCACTTCAAACAATTTCTCAAAGGAAGGTAAAGCTAATACCGGTGCAGTACTTAGCTTCTCTTTGATTAAGGCAAAACTTTTCTCTTCTTCTTCACCGCATTGAAACTTCCCTTTCTTCAGACAATCAGTGATGGGTGCCACAATGCTACTAAAATTCTTAATAAACCTTCGATAGAATGTTGCAAGCCCATGGAAACTGCGGACCTTAGAAACTGTTTTTGGAGTTGGCCATTCCCTGATAGCCTTAATCTTCTCCTCATCAACCTTAATTCCATCAGCACTAACCACATAGCCCAAGAATAACAACTGACTAGTCATGAAGCTACACTTCTTCAAATTAACAAACAACTGATTCTTTTGCAAGACAGTTAGCACTTCCCTCAAATGTTCAATATGCTCATCATTACTAGCACTATAAATCAGGATATCATCAAAATAAACAACCACAAACTTTCCAATGAAGGGTTTAAGAACCTGATTCATAAGGCGCATGAAAGTGCTAGGAGCATTTGACAATCCCAACGACGTCACCAACCATTCGAAAAAACCATCCTTTGTTTTGAAAGTAGTCTTCCATTCATCACCTGGCCTAATTCGGATTTGATGGTACCCACTCCTCAAGTCAATCTTTGAGAACACCTTGGATCCATCTAACTGGTCAAGCATGTCATCCAGCATTGGAATAGGAAACTTGTATCCAATGGTGATCTTGTTGATTGCTATACTATCCGCACACATCCTCCAACTCCCATCTTTCTTTGGAGTGAGCAAAGCTGGAACTGCACATGGACTCATGCTTTCTCTAACATGTCCTTTACTAAGCAACTCCTCTACTTTGTCCCTCAATATTTCATTCTCCTTGGGACTCATTCTATAGTGTGGAAGGTTTGGAAGACTAGCACCAGGGATCAAATCAATGTGGTGTTGAATATCCCTCATTGGTGGTAAACCTTCTGGCAAATCATCAGGCACAATATCTCGAAATTCTTCCAAAAGTGGTTTCACCAGCTTCGGGATCTCTTCTTGCTCCATATTTAGAACATCTTTCACAACCAGTACATGAAGCTCTTTGGTCTCCTTACAGGCCGCCTCGAACTTCGCTTTCTTATCGACGAGCATGAATTTCCCCTCACTTTAGAAGCTTTAGGTTTGCTTTTCCTTGACATGGGCAATAAAGTGTATTCTTCCCATCTTTCTTAATCTGGTAAGCATTGGATCTTTCTTGGTTCCTCACATCTCGATCATAATGCCATGGCCGACCCAACAATACATCACAAGCCTCCATGTCTATAACATCACAATAGACTTCATCTGTATAAGCCCCCACAGAGAATGCGACCTTACACCTTTCGCTCACACGAATGTCATCAACTTCTTTAATCCACCCTACCTTATAGGGTTCAGGATGTGGTTCCACAGGCAATTTCAAGACATTCACAATTTTCAAACTAATAATATTCTCACAACTACCATTGTCAATAATCAAGGAGAAAATTTTACCATCAATGGTACATCTCGAACGGAAGAATTTGCGTCTTTGATTTTCATCCTCGACTTTTGGCGCTAGCAACATCTTCCTCACCACATAAGTTCCATGATCTTCATCAGAGTCATAGTCATCTTCTACATCAGGACCGTAAGTGCCTCCATCATTATCTTCATTAACTTCATAATCTTCCACCAAATTAATCTTTCTACGGGGACAATCACTAGATCTGTGACCTGGCTGGTTGCACTTGAAGCACTTGTTAACGGTTGGTCTAGCATAAGGATTCGCTGGCTTTGTGGTTTCCTTAGCTACTTCTGTTTGTTTCGCCTTATCTTTTGGGTCATTCTTCTCTCGCATTGGATTGGAATTCCAATTGAATTTCTTCCCTTCTAACTCGATTCCCCATAAGTCTTCTTATTGGATTCACCTCGATACTTCTCTTGCATCAAAAGTTCAGCTGTGGTAGCCAAATTTCGAGCATCATCAACCATATGTATAGACTGAACTCCTATCTCTGACTGAAGACTTCAAACCATCCAAATACCTAGCCACCCTTTGATCCTCAGATTCTTGCAAATTGACTCTTTCTGACAGCCTCAAGAATTTTGTTGTATAATCATGGACACTCCTCTGACCTTGCGAGCACCTATGGTATTGCATATAAAGAATCTGCTCATAATCAGGCGGTAAAAATCTGGCATGGATTTTCTGCTTCATCTTTCTCCAAATCGTAATAGCTCTCTTGCCCTGCCTTCGTCTCTCTGTTTGCAGCCTATCCCACCAAGCTGAAGCACCACCTTTCAGCCTATAAGCTACCAACTTAACCCTTTTTCCCTCAGGAATTTCACAATAATCAAAGAACCGTTCTACCTCAGAGATTCAATCAAGGGTATCTTCTATTCCTAAATTTCCATCAAAATTAGGAATATCCACTCTAAGCTTAAAGGAATTACCTCTTTCCTCATTGTTATCTCCTCCAACGACAAATCCAGCATGCCCACCATCTTCATCGTCAGATGATGAATCATGTAATTGTCTCGCAACGATTTGATTTTGATTTCCAAGGTTAGCCCTCGCCGCGAGTTGGATAGGGGCAAGTCCTCTATCTCGGTTCCTCGCGTTGTTGCCTTCCCTGTCGGTAGCGACTAATTGAGCTAACTGATCCATCCTTTGCGCCAGTTGATCGACCTGTTCGCCAATAGTTCGCACCTCTTGTCGTAACGCCTGCATCTCTCTGTCAGCAGGATTGCCTTCTTCTCCGGCCTTGGCCATCACTCCAAGGAGAAACCTTGGCTCTAAATACCAATTGACGTAGCGGTAAGCGAAGAAAAACAAGATCCTTGAACAATCAAGAAATCTAGGGTTTGAGAACAATCTCAACTTCGGAAAAATATTCCACAAAAGCTTTATTTAGAGAAAAATAAAATTCAAGAGTTGTTTAATTTCTGAACTAAAAAGGTCTTTATATAGGCAAACTAAATACCTAAGTCCAAGTCAACATACGATTAGGAAAATAAAAGACTTCATCAAACTAGAAAATAATTAAAATAGCAAAAAGAAATAATTAAAAAATATATTAAATGTTTTCCTATACTAATGCCCTGCGTCAATTTTATTGGTTGTGAAGAAACAAAAAGAGAAACTGAATAAAAAAGATAGAAAAAGACATTGTATTTGCTGTTTAAATATTCAATTTACTTCGAATGCATGGTAATAACAATAACTTGAATGGTTAATGATAGTTAGGTTCCATCCAACATGGGAAATTATCACTTCCATTTCTCTTCAAATATCCTTGAAAAAACTAAGTTTCATAGGTTCCCCACTGTCAAACCTCCTCAAACTTTGTCTCAACAACAATACTTTAGAATGATCCTATGTCTGAACATCCATATTACTAATGGCTTCCCAGACATAAAAGGGTTAATTAGACAACCCATTTTATGGCATGTTGGCATATATTTGGAAGTCATAAATTTCAACAAATAGCAATAACAATTGACAACTATGACTTAACAATTTGCTTGTATATATATAATTTTTATTATGCTAATAATTTATTTAAGAAAAAGAAAATTGGCATCTAACCTTTGAAAATTTGGGACAAACTAATTAGACAAAAATATGAGCTCTGGTAGTGCAAAGCACTGAAGCAGAAAGAGAATCTGGCCAGCAAAGCAAAGATGCCAAAAAAGGGTTCTTAAGTTTTCGAACCTAAGGTGTGAACACAGCCTGGGGCCATCCTTGACTTTGGACACAAATCTTGCATTTGCATTTTGGATTAAGAAATATTAAAATCTTTCTCTTTGTACAATAAAATATTGTTACCAAATGTCCAAATGTACACAACTTTATTTTCTGAAATAGGAAAAGTGGAAAATAAAGCAAAATTTATATATAAATCTGTAATCCAGAATGTACACTTGCAATCCCTCCCCAATCATAAACCAACAAAAACAAAAAGAAATGAAAAAAAAACGGTTTAAAATAGTAAAAGGAAGGAAAAGAATATAAATGGAACATATTACATCAGACTTCCCACTCTTACCAGAACTTGAGTAATATGAAGCTTGGAAGTATAGACCTTTCCTATCACAAGAAAAGCTAAAGAAAATAGTGTAAAAAGAAGTACTTTCTCCTTTTTGACAAAAGCATTTTTTGAATCAAATCAAAGCCACCATTAGTTCACATGAGAGAGCTACTGTCACTGAATTCACCTTCACCTTCACCTCTACTTATATACTGTGGAGTCCATCCTGATGAAATTGGAGTAATATCAGCAGTGTTAGTCATGCTGCTGGAAGTTATGCTGAAACTTCCCGGTCCCGGCATTGAAGGCCAAATAAAAGCAGGCTTGAAAGGTGGAACATGTGGCACAGCCATGGATCCTTGTAAAATTTGAAGGATTGCTTGTGTTTTAGGCCTTTCACTAGCAATGGGGTGTGAACATGCTAAACCAAGTAACAACAATCTCTCAGCTTCTTCAACTTCATAGTCATTGCCTAATCTTTGATCCACTGCCTCAAGTAACCTCCTTTCTCTATGTAGCCACCAAACCCAATCTACCAATAGCTGGAATTCACCTATTTTAGTCCATGGACGCTGTCCACAGACTACTTCTAGCAAAACTGCCCCAAAGCCATAAACATCAGACTCCCTAGTGGCCTTGGCAGTGTGGAAGCACTCAGGGGCAATATACCCCATAGTGCCAGGAACTCCCTCAAGCTCTGCATATGATGTCTTCTCATTTTCCAAGGCCCGAGCCAACCCGAAATCGCCTAACCGGGCATTGAAGTTCAAGTCTAGCATTATGTTGCTGGCCTTAAGGTCCCGGTGCACCACTTTCTGGTCATATTCATTGTGAAGATAGTGTAGAGCTGATGCCACTCCTGATACAATTTTGTACCTCAAATTCCAATTAAGTGTTGCCTTCTCCGGTCCACAGAATAGATGAGTATCTAAGCTACCATTTGGCATGAAATCGTATACTAAAAGCAGCATGCCATTCTTGTGACACCATCCTGGTGAATATAAAATTGCAGGAACACATGTGATGAAGCAGGTATAACAAAATTTGATATAATGATTGAAGATAACTGTTGGTCAATAAAATATGGTTTTGGATTCTTAGAATTGCAGCTACCTAAGTCTTGCATGTTAGCATGTGAGGTTTCATTGGACAATAGTATACCAATTAAAAAAAAGTTTGGAACAGTCTGACAATGTTATCATGTTTTGGAAAGAAGAATTTGTTTTTGAGTTCTAACCCAAATTAGACCCCATGAAAATCTTATTTTGCTTAGTAACCCCATGAAAATACCATACTTTATGTATCAACTACCAAGTGATGTAGACATTTTAGTATTTTACTCAAATGGGTATTTTAATATTGTAACATGAAATTCAACTATAAATTCTATATTGTAAATAAACAAAATAATACTATAAACTTCACAATTTGATTTAGATATGACTATGATATTTTCATATTTAAAGACATCTCTCCTTATACTCAAAAAGTCATTGTTGAAAATGACTGCAGACAATGACATACATTACAATACCTTATATTCTAACAGACCAAGGAAGATCTCAAGGAAGGTGGTGGGAGGAAGAAAAGAAATTTCTAAAACTTAACTAGTCTAAAACTTATATACATTAATAATTTTTGCTAAACATTTTGGTATGGCTGAAATTAATTGACAAACAAAAGTTAATAATTGGCAATTAGCAGATAGATGTCAATGTCTGATAAATCTTAATAATGGCAATGGAAAGAAGAGTTATTACCTAACAGCCGGACAAGATGCTTGTGGCGCAACCGGTTGATGATAGTAAGTTCAGCCAAGAAATCATCTTTCCCTTTTATGTCTCTGGAGAATTTTTTGACAGCAATTTCCAGATTTTCCTTCTGCAATAGCCCTCTGTAAACCACCCCAAATCCACCTTCACCCAACTTATGCTTATCATCAAAATTGTTGGTAGCCTTTTTCAAATCTCTAAACCTGAACTCCCTGGGAGTTCCTGGAAGACTCTTGAGAGCTCCCAATATGTTAGGGTCAGATCTAGCCCTTCTTTTCTTGTAGAAAAAGTAAACCAACCCTGCAATTCCCAGAAAGCAAAGTACTAAAACTGGAACTCCAATTGCCAACCCAATCTTGACCCAGTTTTTCCCCTTGTTCTTTTCAGGGAGTATTTCAATAGTCAAGTTCCATCTGAGCACACAGTTGAGCTGAACATTGCTTCCTGTTGATGCTGAAAAACCCAAATAAGATTTTTGTCTGACAATTTGTCTGAGATCAAGATCAGCGGTCAGGATTGGCTTAGAAGGCTTGGGAGGAGTTGGGGAAGTCTGCTCTTTTTGCTCTGCCATGAAAACTTGAATTGACTTGTTTAAACCATCATATTGGATCCACACAACATAAAACTTAGTACCATTGGGAGCAATTTGGATACCATATTGAGACAAAGATACTGTCTTGTTAGAATGAACACTGTTGATGTTAAGACCAATATGGTTATCATCTGGATCGAAATCTTGCTTAAATGTGTCGAGTTCGATTGCAACAAGATTGTTGGAAGGGAGCCCATCAGTGGAAGAATTTGTTAACCCTAAAAATTGCCCAGAACTATTAGGAGGAAGGATTAAGTCAGGGGCAATTAAAAAAGCAACACCTTCACCAGGAACAGAGTTATTGACTCGAAAAACATTGATGAGAAAAGAGGAATTGAATGAAGCCACCTGGGGAATTTTTGTTCCTTTAGAATCTTGATCATCATTCCAGAGCTTGAAAGTTTGGTTGAAGAAGATTCTTCCAGACCTGTTGGTGAGGGAGAAATTGCCAATGGAGTCTGGGGTGACTTGAAGAGCCTCGTTGCTGATTGTTGCTGGCTTTATAACTGCAAATGTATCGTAATATGAACTATCAAATGGCCCAAACTGGTAGGGTTTTACTGTCAACTTCTGCATTTCTGCCATAGCCATTAATAATAAATGTAAAATCATGAACCCAGAAACCCATAATGCTTGAATTTTCATTCTCAAGCTATAATAGTAGCTTTTCTGCTTAACTGCAAATATGCAATCAATGAAGAAGGAAGAAACTAATGCTTCTGCTGCTACAAAAACTTATGCTTCAGCTTCATTAAGTATCTCTCTCATTTTTTATTCCAAACTTTATTTTTTTAATTAAAAATGCTGCATCCAAGAAATAGAGATGATTTGAATATTATAGTATAGGATACTTTGGTCTTATCCCTTGCAACTTTCCATAAAATATTGTCAGGGAAAGAAATTACTTAATAATTACCTACGCGGTGTGTGTGTGTGTGCAAACAATTTGTCACATTATGCCTTATAATTATGAATTGCTTTTTTAAGAGAAACTTTAGTTACCCTACTTTATTTCATGTTACTTCCAGCTATGCTTTTTCTTCTTTTTTTTTTGGTTTTCTCTTTTCATTCTCTTTTCCCTATTTGCTTGACATTTTCAAAGACTTGGAATCATCATCATTTGTTTAAAATGGAGGTTTAGAAAATTGCTTTTTAGTTTAATTTTAAAGACTGATTACAATTTATTGGACAGAACTGGCTTTATTAAGAGACAATACATGATACATGATTTGGTGAAAGAAAATTAATCTTATAAATTACTTC